>OMKR01045915.1:8073-26476 GCA_900302355.1 Cyttopsis rosea | reverse complement strand
TATTAAATTGATAAATAATAATAATAATAATAATAATATTGCTATTATTATTATTATTATTATTATTATAGTATTATTAATATTATAGTTATTATTATTATCATTATTATTATTATTATTATTATTATTATTATTATTATTATTATAGTTATAATTATTATTAGTAGTAGTATTATTATCATCATTATTATTATTATTCTTATAGTATTATTATTATTATTATTATTATTATTATTATTATTATTATTATAATTATTATCATTATTATTCCAGTGGTAGTGTGACTGTCGTGGTTACCGCACATAACATAACGCCTTGTTCTGTCTAAATCATTGCTCCGCCTTCCACTCCACGGTGCCCTCGGGGAGGATCTGGGATATTCCAGTTTTCTCTCAGTTTTAGTAAATTGATCCATCTCTAGTGGCACCAAACGGGTTAAATGGTGTTTAGTTGGAGACTTGGCTGCTTCAGCAAGATGCGACCGTGGAGACTTGAGTCTTTACTTAAATTATTGCTCTGTATCAGTGTTTTTCCAAGTAAGTTACTTTCATTTAATTTCATTTCAATTTGCCATGACCTGTTGTTGGCTTTTACATTTAATTACTGTAAATATATGTATTATATTTCAATGGCAAAGAAAATGACAGGAGAAATATAAAACTTTCCTTTGTTGATACATCTATTATTATTATTAGTATTATTAGTAGTAGTAGTAGTAGTAGTAGTAGTAGTAGTAGTAGTAGTATTATGATTCTTATATTTTTAATTCTGATAATTCTGTTATCCAAGCTATTGCAAAGATATAGACGAGACTAAATGTCATCTCGGTAGTTTCCAATGAGCATTATAAAGTGGTGAACTATTCACCGCCATCTCCTCTCTCATCTCTCTCCTCCCGCTGCTGTTCACCAGAAGATGGAAACTTCCAGCCAGTTGTTGAGGGATTTTTCCACCATAATCCCGTGTCCCTTCTCTGTGTTCCACTCAAAACCCTTCATTGGAATAGCAATGGGCATTTGACACCCGGCTTACCGAAATCCACCGAGAGTACCAAACAATGTCCTGATGAAATAATAATAATAATGATGATCAGAAATGACAGGCCACATTTCTTTTACAGAACACGAACAGTGGGTTTTACATGGTACAGTTTTACACACAATTGCGTATTTCTGGCCCCATTTTTCCGAGACAGGGATATGTGATGATACTGTGGACTGAGCTTATGATGGGCATCACGTGCGTAAATGCATAAGGTTGCTTGATATTGACACGGTATGAGCACCGTGGATTAAGGGTTCGCTCAGCAGATGCTGGTACAGATGCAGGAAGCTCAAGTCAACGCTGGGTTACAACGACAGATTTGCTTGACCTCTTAAAAGAGCTTTACAGGCGAGGGAATCTGGACTGAAATCCCCTTTTTGAATTGTACGCCATCTGTCGTGCCTTCACTCTCCAACACCGTTTATTTAAAAAAAAAAGAATCAATCCTGTATACATTTTCCTTTACTGGGAAAAATCCATTATAGTCACGTTTATTTGGCTTTTGCTGAGCGGCAGTGAGTAAATAAGAATGTATTTATCGAAAAAAAATGATTAAACGGTTAAAAAAAAGATGTGTGGACTCAATTGTGAAACATACATTGTCCTTCCACCCTGCTCCAGCCTGTCGGTGCGCTAATGGGAAATTGGCACAGAAGCTCCTGAACGACTTATTCACCAACTACACCAGCGCCCTGAGGCCTGTGGAGGACACCAACACCATCCTGAATGTCACCCTGCAGGTCACTCTGTCGCAGATCATTGACATGGTAAAACACCGCAATGCGAACCAAGTGCGATGGTGTGTACTTTCAAATAGCAATACATACAATATTCGATTTTCTTTGTCTTTTTATAGGACGAACGCAACCAGATCTTGACAGCGTACTTATGGATACGGCAGGTGTGGGTCGATGCCCACCTTACATGGAGTAAAGATGATTACGATGGACTTGATACCATCCGTATACCTAGTAGTTATATATGGAGACCTGACATAGTCCTATATAACAAGTAGGTCGGACTGGTATTGGGTCAATCAACAGAAAAACCTCTACGCATGCGCTGTACTTCACCAGTGAAAAGGCACAAGCCGAACATTCCTTGAAGCCCTTATTCATGGGAATGTTCAGGCCGCTTTCTGCTTTTTATACACCGGCGGTGAAGTCGATTATCTAACAGGCTGTAAAAGTCGTGCCAAAATATTGCCATCCCATCTAGAAGTCCATCAAGTAATGGGAGACGTATTTATGGAGCCCCAAGTACATGTACAGGAGGAGGTTTTAGTCCCGTTCAATCAGGCAACATGGCGCCGGCCTTACATTAAAATTCTCAGTAGTGCTCACAATTAAAGACACAGAGTGAACAACAATTACAAGAAAGTTATAAAACGCAGAAACCACTCGGAGGCAGAGTGCGACTTCTTGGAACAAGTCGACTCCTTCTCTGAGTTGGTGAACTTGTGCCTTTTCCACCAGATCTGTTGCTTTCCTTCTTCCGATGACCTCCAGCGGCGAGATCCGCACAAAGCGGCTGTTTCTAATTTCTGTGAGAGACCTAATGGATTTTCTTTTCTAGAAGTGTTCTCTCTGTGTTGTAGCGCTGACGACCACTTCACAGGTCCCATGGACACCAACGTGGTGATCCGCCACGACGGGCAGATAATGTGGGACTCCCCGGCCATCACCAAGAGCTCCTGCAAGGTCGACGTGTCCTTCTTCCCCTTCGACTCGCAGCAGTGCAGGTTCACCTACGGCTCCTGGACGTACAACGGGAACCAGCTGGACATCCTGAACATCATGGACAGCGCCGACCTGGCCGACCTGGTGGAGAACGTAGAGTGGGAGGTGCAGGGGATGCCTGCCAAGAGGAACGTCATCCAGTACGGCTGCTGTGCCGAACCGTACCCCGATGTGACCTACACGCTGAAGCTGAACAGGAGGGCGTCGTTCTACGTCTTCAACTTACTCATCCCATGCGTGATGATCTCCTTCCTGGCCCCGCTGGGCTTCTACCTGCCTGCTGACTCCGGGGAGAAAGTGTCCCTGGGCGTCACCGTGATGTTGGCCCTCACCGTCTTCCAGCTGCTGGTCGCAGAGATCATGCCACCCTCGGAGAGCGTACCTCTTATAGGTAAGGCCGACACAATTACTTTTCTGTATCTTAAAATTGAACCCCTTCGTGTGCTGAGCTTTCCATAATTTGTCTTCGACAGGAAAGTATTATATTGCGACCATGACCATGATAACCGTCTCCACTGCCCTGACCATCTTCATCATGAACATCCACCACTGTGGGCCGGACGCCAAGCCTGTGCCAAAGTGGGCCAAGAAGGTCATTCTCCAGTATATGGCCAGGATGTGTTTCGTCTACGAAGTAGGGGAGAACTGCTTGTCGCCGCAGCCTGAAAAACAGGAGCCTTCCCCTTTGAAGAACACAAACCGGGCGATGAACGGAAATGCCGGACCCGGCAGGGAGGAATATGCGATGACGGTGGAGAAAGAGCGAGAGGTAGCGGGCTCCACGATACCGGAGGAGAGCGAGGCGACTCCGCTCGACTCGATGGCGAGGAACCCCGGCAACCGGCACGCGGGTCGGAAGAATGGGATTTTTATGAGCACGGACTGCGGCGACTCAATGGGAGCCGCCAGGAGATGCAGGAAGGGCGGCGTGAGCGACGGCGAGAACAAAGCCGGAGAGACCTCCTGCCAAGAGCAGGAGCTTCTGAGAAACATCGAGTACATCGCCAGCTGCTACAAAGACCAGAGGGCCGTGCAGAAAAGAACTGGAGAGTGGAAGAAAGTGGCCAAGGTCTTGGATCGTTTCTTTATGTGGATTTTTTTTATCATGGTCTTTCTTATGAGCTTCCTCATTATGTCTAAAGCCATCTAAACAACTAACTCTTGACTTGTTGTTTTTTGTCTCCATAGTGTGGTGGGTAATAAATGTGAAAAAATTCATTTGTTGATACACCAATAAAGGGCATGTTTACCAGGTGAGGTCCCATTGTTCCGACAGCCCATTATTCCGAAATCCCAATAGTCTGAAGAATGTTAGAGATGGTTAGGTTTAGGTATAAGCTTAAGAGATGGTTAGGTTTAGGTATAAGCTTAAGAGATGGTTAAGTTTAGGTATAAGCTTAAGAGATGGTTAGGTTTTGGTATAAGCTGGTATAAGGTGGTTAGGGTTATGGTGTCGTCCAATGGGACATTTTTCGGACTTGGGAGTTTCGGAATAATAGGCCGTCGGAATGGCAGCGTGAGGTCAGCCTGAGCATATTAGTTTCAAAGCAATGTTGATTTTTGCTGCATTTACTGTGTTCATGCATTTCCATTGAAGTCTTTCACTGATGCCATTGGGGCTGATCTTGCCTCAAGTTTTAAAGTGGTTTTGAGTGGGACTGAAACATTACTGTGAATGAGCGTGATCCCACCATTGTGATCCCACCTTGTGCATACCAACCCACACCTGTCTCTTTTTGAATAAAATTGTGACCGGTAATTGTGACCTTGAAACAAATGGTATTAATGAAATCTACACAATAAAAATTAAATCAAATATATTTTCGTTTTACAAAATCCTTGCCAGAGCCGCTTTTAGGACATCATTTCTACCAGGGAAATGCAATAAATTTAAATTGAATCCAGCATGGTTGGGAATAGACACTTAAAATAGTAGATGACAATGAGATTAATTACAGATATATAGATATACTAATATAAATATAGACAATGACACAATAGTGCTTAAAAGGTACTTCAAATATGAGTCATTTCACAGTCACGGTGCACCACCTAACACTCACAGTAACTAAACAATTTAAATTATAATTATAATTTTTACTTCTTAATAATTTTTAATTATAATTATTAATTATAAAATTATAAATAACACGTCACACGTCACGACGTCCTAGGAGCAAATTCGCTCCAAACCAGTTGATGGAAATGCACCTAATTCTCCTTAATTCACGTTTTGTTTTTTTTGCGACATTTCAAAAGTTTGCTTAAAATTCGCGTGACAATTTAATGGAAACACGGCTATTGTCTCTCTTTCTCTATTCGACCTTAATCACGGTACAGTCTGAAAGGGCTTCACAAACCCACATTTCACAGAGAAATCAACGACATCCCCTTAGTCTGAACCTCCTCCTCCTCCTCCTCCTCCTCCTCACTTTACCTGCAAAAGGTTGTCAAAAGACACGCATAGTACACATATGTTTGTGTGTATGTATGTGTGTGTGTGTGTGTCTGACAGGAAGGTGGCAACACAAGGGAGGGGCCTTCAGAATGTCATCTAGATTCTAGGAGCCCAAAGTGGAAAGGGCCGCCATGCACCATCGTATAATGTTATACCGTGAAGACCAGGTGACGGGGGAGGCCATGGTAGGTTGTCGACTACATCCTGGTGTCCATGAAACCACTCGTAACCATCAACCATCATCCCCCGTGAACCGGCATCATAATCCTTGGCAGTTCCGTGCGTCACACTTTCAGATTCCGTGTCATATTGACGCCATTGATTCGCGTTTTGACCGTCTTGGTTTGAATAATGATCAATTTAACTTTCATTTTAGTGACAGTGATATTATATATATTGATAAATGTCATCAATTTTCTTAAAAATTGAGCGACGTACAGTCCGTGGTTTGCGTTGTTGGGTTCAAATCTTATCGGATATGGAGTCTGGGTGGATTTACACAGAACACAGAACAGCACAACGACAGCATTTGGACGGATTGGGAACGCATGGATCAAAGTCATTTATTTCATAAAACATGTCGTTGATGATATTTCGATTTCGATTTGAGAAAACAACTCGGCATATACTCACTCTGGGATGTAACAATTGGCCAAAATCAATTGTCACAGTTTCAGCTCGGGGCCCACCGTGTCCGTCCCTCCCGGGTGTGGTGATTAAACTCCTAAACTGCCCATTTAGATGTTTGAAAAGGCCCCGGTGTGACCACATCAGTCTCATGTGTCCAGTTGTCCCTTTTGTTTCAATTATCACTTTAAATGTGTCCACTTTAAGATCATCCTATAGGGACTGAGGTGAATAAAACAGGACGGTATTCTTTTCTTCTTTTTTTTTTTTTTTACATTCAGGTAACATTATTGACTGAAGCAACAGAGGTAAATAAAAAATATTTTGTCCTAAAATGTGAGTTGAAATCTAAAGTTGCGTTCATTGGATAACATGCTGTTAAGGTCTAATGCGGCGGTGGACTGACATGTTCGTAAACACCCTTCATTAGCAAACGAAAGCAATCACCAAGAGTCGTTTAAATTCTGCAGGGATTAATTACGGCGTGATACAGGACATGGTTTTAAACACCTCATAGGGACTCATTAATAAATATGCAGCTTTTATTTGGAACAGGTAATGATCTGCAGGATGATGCAAGTGTCACCGTTTTGTTTCCTTTGGTCACAAAACACTGTGTGTGTTTTGTGACCAAACACCAAACTCCCCCAAGAGAAGTTTCCCCACAGCAATGTTTTGTTGTTTTGATGTAAAGCTTTGTGGTATTTTAAAATATATTCTTTATGAACATATAACCCTCAGGTTACTACATAACTCTGTGGGGAGAATAAGAGAAAGGCAATGATAACTAACATCCGATCTTAAAGTCAACATTGGATATATAATTTACAAGGACATACACTCAGTGTGCACTTTATTAGGTGCGCATGTACAATCCAATGCAGTTCAATATGACAGCTCTGCCATCAAGTTAATAATGTTCCGTTTTTGTTGACAGACACAGAAATGTGAGAAAAACTGAAGATTATAAACTTTTCATGACAGATCTGTTGCATTGAATTGTATTAGATTGTACAGGTGAACCTAATAAAGTGCACACTGAGTATAAAAACACCAGCACTAGAATATACCGTGTATATACACACACACAGACACACACACACACACATATATATACTGTGTATATATATATATATATATATATACATATATATATAGAATATATAGCTTGATAAACTTACTCAATTTGTCACACTCAAAGACAAACTTGTCTTTATGTGGCAGTGACTTAAAATGTGAAATGTACATAAATTCAGTCTAATTATTCTATGAAATCAATGTATTAATAATAGCAGGACTGTATCACGTTGCAGTGGCGGCCCCTAGATATACTGCTTTTTGTTCATTTTTTCAAATAAAGAATAAACAAATTGGATGAGATTGATCCAACTTTTTTTCTTTTTTTTTTATGTTTGTCTTGTTATTCAATCAGTCAATTCACTCAATTCGCAGTCAAGTCCAAGAAAACAGCCCGGACAGGACTCGACCCCCCAGCATGACCCCGGATCCGACCAAAAACCGCTTCTCCTCTACGGTTCTCACTTATTTAAGCGTGACTCAAACTTCCAAATCTCGTTTTAACCAAAGATTAAACGGCACAAAAGCACTAGGCCATAGTTCACATCTAACTACGTACGTATGTGGAAGATTAAATCACCGTTCCCTAAACGATTCCAAATATCTCCTCTAACTCCGTCACACCTCGTCTTCAACAAAATTACTGTGAGTGAATGAATTTCCTGCGCTGAAATATATCGTATAATTTAATCGATTAAATGATTTTCGGTCTTAATGATGCAGTCGGGCGTCATCTCCTTGTTTCCCAGAGGATATGCAAAACGGGACAAAACCAATCAATGCGCTGATATTTAATAAAGCCGAGGCGCTCGATGCCGTCAGCGCTATTTCTTGCCGCGACGCCTGCGACGCCGGGTCACGCGGTCGGTCCGGCAGATGAAGCCCGAACCCCGGATACTCTTCCTATTTGCCGCTTATTGACTTTGTGTGCTGAATTGTGATTGCTTCAATGATTTGTCTTCCACCAAGGTTGTCAGATTTTAAAATCAAAATGGAAAACCAGTCCTTGAGCGTAAGCTCCACGTTAACGCTCGATCCGTTCTTCATCCCATCCAGAGGAAAGTACCCCATATTTTTCCTCGGTATTGTCATTTATTTGCTCTGTATATTCTGCAACATAACTTTGCTGGCTTTGATCATCTTCCAGAGGAACCTTCACAAGCCGATGTATTTCATCCTGTTCAGTCTGCCCCTCAACGACCTGATCGGCATCACGGCCATGCTGCCCAAGCTGCTTTCGGACATCGTCACGGGGACCAACATGGTTTACTACCGCCTGTGTGTGCTGCAGGGATTCGTGCTGCACATGTACGGCGGCGGGGTTCTCTTTATTCTGGCGGCGATGGCCTTCGACCGCTACATGGCGATCTGCATGCCGCTGCGCTACAGCTCCTTCATGACGCCCAGGGCGGTCGTGTCCATCATCTGTCTGGTTTGGGGTCTCGATTTTGCGCTGATCGTGTCGCTGTTCATTCTGCAGACGAGGCTTCCCCGCTGCAAATCCGCCGTCATGAACGTGTTCTGCGACAACCCGTCGCTGCTCAAGCTCACGTGCGGCAGCACGGCCGTCAATAACATCATAGGGCTGTTCAACACGGCCGTGATGCAGGCGGTGAGCGTCTCCATCCAGGTGTTTTCCTACGTCAGGATTCTCATCACCTGCCTGGTCACCAGGAGGTCGGAGGCCAAGACCAAAGCGATAAACACCTGCGTGTCTCAGCTGATCATATTCATCATATTCGAGATCGTCGGCACATTCACCATCTTGTCGCACAGGTTCAAAAACGTTTCGGCCGACTTGCAGAAGATAATGGGCATGCTGATATTTCTGGTGCCTCCGATTCTCAATCCGATCGTGTACGGCCTCAATACGAGCGAGATAAGAAGCACGCTGGTGAGAGTTTGTAAAAATAAGGTTTCCTTCTGAAGCCATCGCGACGCACAGCGAAACGTTACGCTCGCAAGACTGACGCCAAAACCGCTTCTATATTGGTTCTCTGGTTGGACGAGAGGAAATGTTGCTCGTGCAAAGTAACTCATTTTGCTCAAACTTATTAACAAATCTCAGTGTGTAGTGATGTGTGGACTGTTCTGTTGTTGTTGTTTTTTGTTTTTTTTCACATGATATCAACCTGAAACACACAGGAGATGACACTGTAAATAATAGAGCAGGCTGATCAGGTGTAAGTTACTGTTGTTAGCCATGTGTTGCAACTGGAGATGCATTGATGTGGTTTAAAATATACTTCTACTTCTTCTAATAAACTTCTATATTATTTACAATGTAGGAAGCTTGGCACCAATGTTCCTTGTGTCATATCATTGCGCAAAACATATTGTTACATTTGACCTTGTAATATCATAGTGGACTCTCACTGGATGTATTAAAGTCCTTTTTTATTACATTTTGGTTGTAATAAATGTGTGTTCAACAATAACAACAATTATTTCTTCATTTTTGATAAATGGTCCTTTTCTATTTTGAAAGGAAGGGAAGTGCAGACCGCGACCCATCCCTTTAACATGTTGATTAGTTGCTGCTGAATCATTATTTGAAGTGTCCTGCGCAAGTCATGCAAACATATTTCCATCACACGGCCTTACATATTGCAGAACATTGATTTAATAACTTCACCTTCTGATAAATCACAGAATCTTGTTTTATTAGAAAACAACAAACCAAAATGAATCAATGTTGTTGCATATGCTCTCCCTGACCAAAATCCACCTTGAATCACCTGGAAACCTGGTAATATTTAGATAATAGTGTATTAGTATAATATCATTGAGAGGTTTTGAATAAATGTGCATTTGTTTGAGTGGTTTCATGAATCCATCAAACTTTCTATAACATAATATATAGAAATATATAAAAATATGTAATTTAATATATTTCTAGAAGAAAAGCATAAATATACACTACATACAGTACACTACATATGTTCTAGGTGATAGACATTTATTTGCCTTCCTCGGACAGACCTTTGCATTATTATCACTGATTATAGCAATGGCTTGTTAACTGGTCAAGTCAAGATTCAAAGTCATTATTTGTCACATGTCCAATTGTATTGTACAACACAATGTGCAGTGAAATGCTCAGTGGCTCTAGAGCAAACTGTGCAGAAGGTAAGGAAATATATTGGAAGAAGAGATAGTAAAGAAGAAGAAATGATATATTGTCTCATAAGAAAAAAAAGTACAATAATCCCAAAATAATAATAAATATAACTACAAACACTGATGTTTTGAATAATAATAACTCTTGTCATTGGTGCCGGATGAAGAAATGTAATTTCTAAATGAATAAATAAATGTATAATATAGTATTCTTCTTCTTCTTCTTCTTCTTCTTCTTCTTCCTCTTATTAGGCAGCCTGGGAACAGGGACAGTGTGATTCCCAGAGGAATTGAAGGCCCAAGAACTAAACTATTTAGAAATGTTGTTGAAACTTGATCGAAATAAATAAATAAATAAATAAATAAATAAATAAATAAATAAATAAATAAATAGAAACATCGTTCATTTCCTGTGATTGTGCCGCATTGTTTTGTGGAAGGCACCGAATAGCATTCCATTACATTTACAATCGATTTTTGCCACATAGGCCCTGCTATAATCCTACCGGGCGACTTCAACGCTCCTGTTGGCGATAACATAAGTATTGATTAGTCCCGGGAGGAAATTCCGGTGTTGGAGTGTGGAGCAGTCAACATGAGAAACAAAAACTGCTCCAGGTCCCAGAGGAGTCAACCTGATTACTAATCTAAGTAGGTACCACATAACTATTAGCATTGAAAACAAGGGAGAATTCCGTTTTTTTCCATATTTCTATATTTATCATTATCCATTTTTTAATTTGATCAGAAGGGATTTCGCTCAACAGTTACAATTTCCAATAAAGCTCTCTGGTGAAAGGTCCCTTGGGGAATTGAATGAATCGAATCTTGGTTGCTTTGGGGACCCCATTGGGGGGCTTTCCCTTAATGTAAAAGAAATGTAAAAACAAATGAGGGGCCAAATCGCATCTACTCGTCGAGACAAAACCTTTGCAGGCCTTCACGGTAGAGTTAGGTCACTAGGGTGTGGGGCGGTGTGATTTAAGCAGCCAACCGGTCTTGGGTCTAGTTAATTGGGCCCAGGATCAGGATTGGCTGCACACCTGTTGGAACAGGTTAAAATCACCTGTCCCCATACAGAGGAGGGAGCCCTTGTCATGACAACACATATCCCATCTGCTCTATTCCATCTCTGCAAATAAAGTTGTTTGTTTGCAACATCATCGCCTGTGTCCCTGTGTCGGAGATCCCTGGAAAAGCCACTTGGGTGGCGTGTGGCAGGCGGAACTGCCACAGTAGACTTACCACGAGCTATGAGATTGTGAAACAATGGTATTGTTTTAAGAAAAACATATCTGCGTCATGGAAGTACTACATTGCTCGCTGCGAGCCATTTCAGTAACAGCGCGGGGGAAGTCATGGGTGGGAGGGAAGGATTGTGGGTAGTGTAGTACTTCTCACATCTAATAAAACATGTTTTTCTTAAAACAAGGTTGATATCATACAGACTAGTGGCTTCTACAAGAGCTAACCCATTCACAGTCATACTCAGAAACAAATGATTATATACATTGTATAATATCCTAACCCTAACAATTACCTCAGCCAACTACAAAAAGTGCAATTCTGCGCTATTTTGTTATGCATCTTGATGCAATGCCTCATGGGTATAAACCTACCGAAGCAATAATTGGAGTGGATTGTACTCTTCTCTAAACAGTAAAAGAAAGGATATTGGTGAGGGACTGGAGACGTGACAGTGAGGGACTGGAGAGCAGTTGAGGGAGGGACACAGGGGGCTGTTTCAACTCCAGGGGAAGGCTTCTGAGATCAGGACTGGTGTTGGACACCAGTCATTTCATCTGGGGAAAAATAAAGGCATGCACATAATTAGAAAGTCATTCAAAAATGAAATACAGTTTCTTGAAAGCAAACTGTATATTAACTATTATTATAACTATACTAGCAATTTGAGCAGTTTGAGCAATGAGCTTTTCAGTGAAGTTGAATTGTCATTTCCCTCTCTACAAACTCACACAAGGACTGTATCCCTCCCACTTGACACATCAAAATGAAACAAAAGCTCCTGAATGGCACCCTGGTCATCAACATATCGAACTATGACGGACAGCTGGGAGTGACAGCTTACATCGGTAGTCTTATCAATCTGCCACGAGAAGAAGGGAGCAGCATCTACCTCTTGTTCGGCTTCATGGGCACGGGCAGGATCAGTTGGGTGTTGTAGTCCAAGTAGGTTTAAGAGTGGCCGCTCTCTGGCTTCAGTCTCCTTCTCCTGAACTTCTGTTCAATGCACACTTTCTGTGGGCTGTGGCTCCTCTTTCTCTCCTTGCTGTGTCTCCATCTCCTCATCTGACCCACCACTTTCCACTAGCTCTCCATCTGGGAACATAGCACAATTTGCTATTGCAGCATTAATCTATTATTTTATTAACCATAATTAACAACTCTTGCACCTGTCTTCATCAGTACAGTACAGGTGAAGAGAGAGCTGGGGAAACTCCCTGAAACATCCTGACAGGGTGAGCCATAGGGTGCTCCAAGTCTGCGCAGACCAGCTGTGTGGAGTACTCCAGTACCTCTTTAACCTGAGCCTGAGCCTGGAAAATGTTCCATCAATGTGGAAATCATCTTGCCTGGTACTGGTACTGGTACCAAAGAAAAGGAACCCCAACTCTGAATGACTATAAACCAGTAATAATAATAATAATAACCTGTTGTCTATATAATTGAATACCTTTGCAATGTAAATAACTGGTACATGTGTTATTCTTTCCTGTTGTGCTCTTTGTAACCCAGCTGGTCAGGGATCCACTGCCTTTAGCCGCTTCACGCAGCCCCTTTTATTTTTGCTTCAAACTCCTCTCTTTTGAGGAGATTGAAGCAACTTTGCACTCTTGGCACTGCAGAATGAAATATCATGATTGACAAAAGAAAATATGATACACATAAAAATAATATAAGATACACACAATTAAAAAACTGTAAATTGCAAAGTGAACTATTAATACACAACAACAACAATAATAATAATAATAATAAGAAGAAGAAGAAGAAGAAGAAGAAGAAGAAGAAAAAGAAGAAGAAGAAGAAGAAGCTAAAGGTGTTAGATATTGCATGCTTTAAGATCCTTGAAACTTTTATTTTTTTCAAATATAGGGCTGTCCTCTAAAATGCCAAAATGTATGGCCCAATTAAAAGGGAATATATAGAGCGCTATGCATTTTATCGGAAACTAGCAAAACAACCAGAGAACTATTGCCTACAATTTAGAATTAAGCCTAACTATTTAATTACCAGAGTGTAATGATACTAAATATAACGTGATAATCAATGGAGTGATTTTAAACACAAATCACCATCTAAACGCTGCTGAGCGTCTGCGCCGGTGTGCCAGCGCGGGGTCCCGGGGTCGCAGCTGCAACTCAGTCGGCAGGTGAATGACATCATCATGTGACCTAAACTGACTGATGGCAGCCAGGTCATTTTATTTATAGCTAAATTATTATTAATTGTTAAATGTTCTTCTATAAGGACTATGGGCAGGCAAAACAACAAAAAAAAACATGCTCTATTATGAGGTGTCAAGCAGGTTGCGTCATCAATCATGCATGCTCCATGACCCTCCCAACTCTACTTTTAATTAGATGTACAGTATGTCATTATTTTATTCCGACCATTGATAGCAGTCAATATTAACATGGAAATTATAGGAAACGATTAAAAAAATGCATTTGAATGGAAGTCTACGGAACTGTATGGAGGACAGTAGTTACTTGTCCTCCCTTACACCGTACTATGTTCCCCATACATGTTTCCATTGCAGTAGAAAGCGCTGTTGAGATTGTAACATTGGCAATACAATTGTGCGAATCCTAGATGCTTAGAAATAGATTTGAAGGTGATTTTTTTACATTATTTTTATAGAACCTTTTTTTTCCTTCAAATTATTGTGGAGGATCATCCTCCCTGTCCTCTTTGGATGAGCCTCCTCTGCTGCTTTGTCAGAATTTACATATGTAATTTGCAAAGGCCTGAATTATATGGTTAGGCCATTTTAAGTGGCACTATAAAACTACCAAAAGTACATGTCCAGAGCTGTCCAAAACAGTTGACCTAATCTTGGTAGCTCTTTAAATGACTGAGATATAGGGCTTCAAAGTGACCTCTGGTCAAGGTTCAAAGGTCAATAATATGTTTAGGGTCCACTGAAATCTCCCAAACTTACAAATGATAACCTACAAGGGAGACCTTTCCAAAAAATGTTGTTCTACGATACACATTTGAACTGATTTTATTCAATTTAGATTGTGAATGGTCTTGAATGGAAGATGGAATGGAGTTGAATGTAGTTGAATACAAGTAGTAATTCAAGGGAGAGAGGCAACGGCAAGTGTCAAAAGTTGGAGTCAAATAAATCCTTCTGTGAGTTGAAGGAAAGTACTGCATCATCTGCAGAGCTAACTCGTTGTTTCAAACATCTGCAGGTTTCTCTGTCTTGTGATGGTGATGATGATTGCTTCATGTTGGTTATTCGACATAATACATTTTAATACGTTATATTCAGAGTCTGACTCCTATCCAAGTTGTGCATATACCCTTAGAAAGACATTGACACGTATGTTCAACATATGGCCAACTAAAATAATATTTGTTCTATTTAGAAACCTATTTTTTCTGCTATTCTGGCAATGAAATACTTGGAGCTCAAGCTTACCTCAACAATTCAAGTAAAAGATAAAACAAGTTGGAAATACTGTACATTGGTCAAATATATTTCAAAAAGGGACAGGGAGATGAAAGGAGATAAAAAAAAAAAAAAGGAGCTCTAGTTTCCAACTGAGTGAGGGATCAAACGGTTCAGCCAAGTGTGCATGAAAACAATGTCACGGTTTCCAAGGCATCCTTACCGCCTCTCGTTCCTATTTTCTCCGGGGTCTCCATCTTCTCTGTGTTCTCAACCTGTGCAGGAACCTTTGGCTGTCCCCATAAGCAGTAACGCTTACTTACAGAAAGGTAAATGTTCAAACAACAATCAAGAAACTGTAAAAAAAAACAAAAAACATAATTAGTCTTCAGATTGAAAATATCTACAACAAAGCAGTTTTGTGTTCATCTTTACTGATTAAAAACTGTTGATTTCTTTTTCATCATAATTTAATCTCACTGACACGGATGTAATCGATCACATATGTTGTTATCTAAATAACTTGATTCCCGTATCAAGTCAACATTGCTCAGCTATACACATCATAATGTCCTGTAAAGTTTGTAACTAGCTTTGACTTACCTTAGCTACTTAGCTTTTACTTCTCTTTACTTAGTTTTTACTTACGTTAGCTACTTAGTTAGTACTTATCTTTACTTTGTTTTTACTTACGTTAGCTACTTAGTTAGTACTTATCTTTACTTAGTTTTTACTTACGTTAGCTACTTACTACTTAGCTTACCAAGTCACAAAACCTTGCCTTTTGACATGCTTTGTTGTGAAATGGTTGCTATACTGCCAATATGTTCACCGTAGAACAGGCCTATTCACCCGTCTATTAATATAGATTGGCCCTGTGAATACTGTATATTTGATGGTTAGCAATGAACTGTAGTAGATTGTACATTCATTACATAAACACCTGTAATGCCTGAAGTGCCAACAATCTGACTATGACTGTGCAGAAGCAGTGTGCATTTAAGAATATAAAGAATATTATCTAGTATTCATTTTCATTCATTTAACCTTTATTGCAAATTCACAATTCAAAGAATATGAAGGTGGTTTAGCATTTTTGTTTTATTTGTTTTACAAGTGTAGCCACACTCACCAATGAGAAAGTCCTTGTTAAATTTGTCAGGCCCCTAAGCCGGTAACAAGTTCAAAATATGGCCCCCAACAGAATGCAGTTGAAAACAGCAGGCAGGAGATTGACGAAATCATTGCCACGTACTTGATCAAAATTTTCTCACGAGATGAGATAACACTTTATTAATTCCCCGAGGGGGGAAATTCAGGATATTCGATTTTTACTCATTTGGACAGATACAAAAGAAAAGGCAATTTTAGTGCTATTTCCATTCAAATGTTCTCGGTGGCTGAACATTATGCACATCCCTTAAATTAGGTGATCTATCACTGAAACACTGAGTAGGCTAGGCTTTTTTTTCCCCTAGTTTTTTCTTCTTTTTTTTTTTTTTACTCCGGAATTTTGCCCATCTTTGAGCTCCACTGCTACACTGACTCATTCAGAGAAAGACTGCTCATTAAAACCAAACCTGCCCTGAATCCAAGCTCACCGCCTGTCCTTGCGTCCTCATGCATATAATGACTCTGCCTCTGCCTTTAGAACTCTAAACTGCGGCTCACTGGGAATATAAGGACGAAAAACAAGGGGGCCTCTTAGTCACTGGAAACTGGAATAATTGAGTATGATTCACTCCTCAAAGCACCCTTTTGGGATATAAGTACCTTTCTTTATGTGTACATGTTTTATGTGTCAGTAATTTAACGAATAAATACACGTTTAAAATCAGTAGCCTTAACATGGGTATCAGGCAAATAGAGGTGTTAGGAGAGAAAAAATAAAGAATAAGAAAGGCATCAAAATTCTTCGGGGGCCTCATCACGATGTGGGGGAAGGAGGGAGGCGGAGACGAGGACTACAACACGGCAGCATTTGCATGCGGGCGCAGGCTCTGCATTTTAAGCGTAGTGCGGCTGTTTCTGAGGTTGAACAAAACAAAAAACAGGAGAAAATAAGATCTTGATACTCGCTGAAATGGGGGGGGGGTACAATCTTGAAAATAGGGCCGAAAATTTTTTAAAAGGTGTTCATGAAAACACAAAGTCACGTTTAGTCGGAATATTTGTATTTCTTGTCAAACCGGGAAATTCGGATGTCGTGTGTTTTGTGTTTTTACATTCGGCGACGTGTCCCTGAAAATCATATTGTCATGTGCATTTTTCAGATTAGATTTTCTGCCATAAACAACAGCGGTGGAACTTTGTCCTTGACGTTGTCTTCCTGTAACGGAAAAAGGCGATATAAAGTGGGATGCTACCTGGGGGAGGCTGCTGTCTGCCCTGACATTTGAGTCTGAGAAGGCTATGGAGCCACTTATCCATCTGCCGTTCAATTGCAAACCGCCGCAATTACTCAGAGGTCTTTTAAAGGCGAGATGATCGGGAACGCGTCCGCCACCCAATCATAATCACTCCTAATTAAACGAAAAATTAATCTACACATACACACGCACTCGCACACCTACCTTGATAAGGGTCATATACTTTAAGCAACACCTGGGGAGAACCGTGACTGAAATTGGCTCCGGCGACATATTTTACATTAGCTGTTAATAGCATGAAAATGTGGTGACAAAATCAGAGAAGGACGACATGAAAGGTATGGGACTTGCCCTTCCGTGGTCAAGGATATCGCTGTGACCAGTCGGTCCGAAGATTAAGCTCAAAATCGAAGTTGTGGCGGGGGATTCACGCCGAAAGGAAGCAGCAATTAGGAAGGAACTTCAAAGGCAGACGCGTCGGCAGTGTAAACATCGGGATGCGTTCCACTGCGACTCTCGGAGCGCTTTTCTGTGTTTCCGTTTGATCGGCGGCGGTCGGACGGCGTAAATGAAGGTTCCGTTCCGTTGGGGAGAGATCGGCTATTTAGCAAAACGACGTACATTTTGAAAAACAAAGCATTGACTTAATTTTGGACATTTTATGAATTCAAAGTTCTTAATAAGGGCAAAAGATCCAACATTCCATAGAGACATAACTATGAAGTCAGTGTTTTCTTTTTGATATAGTACAGTATAGTCATTTTATTTATAGTTCATTGCGATTTTCATGAATCGCAATACAAACGTACCAACGAGAAAAATAATTAACTTCAAAATACCCTCTTATCAAGTGACAAGAAAATAAATAGGGGATAACAAAAAAATTTAAAAATGCCAAGGCTTTGAAACAACTTATTATGCTAAGCCCCAACTGCTTGTTACCTGCACTTATAAGAGCTACATATTTCCCACATTTTCCCACATTTATCCCCCTCTATTGGCTCTTCTCCGTAAGATAAACATGAAGCCAGTATTGTATCTCTCTGTAAAACCCCAATTCCACATTTGAAAATAAATAATTTGTCATGACTCAAACACGCAATCGATGCTAGTGTACTAGCTAGCATACTCGCTAGCGTTCACTTGCACCAGTGGTTCAACTAAACAATCACTGGCCTCTCACTGGAAGAATTCTCAGCAAAGTATGACCTCATGGCAACAGTTGTCCATATGGTGTGTGTGTGTGTGTGTGTGTGTGTGTGTGTGTGTGTGTGTGTGTGTGTGTGTGTGTGTGTGTGCGTGTGTGTGTGTGTGTGTGTGTGTG
>OMKR01045900.1:0-12998 GCA_900302355.1 Cyttopsis rosea | reverse complement strand
TGTTATCCATACACATTAAAATAATTTTACCAAAAAAAAAGATATAAGGAATATAATGTGTTTTGACTCAAAGTGTGCGTGTGGAAATATTGACAGACACCTTTCATTCTATTTCATTCAGTTTGCGCATTAGAAACCGTTAACTTAATTTTGTTTTATTATTTCCCTCAAAATACAGGCTAAGCAATAAAAATATGAATTGGACAAATAGCCATGGCAAAATACAAATTGAGAAGCCGACCTGTGAATTGTATCAAGGTACATGTATGTAAAAACATGACACAAATCCAAATTCATTTTTAGTTGGGTACGCGTAATTGAAAGTATATGTGCTCTTCTGACCGTAGAGATTGATAATTCTATCTTGGATTTATTTTTGTCTAATGTGGCTGAAAGAAGTCCACAATGGTTACAACTGAACAATTTTGGATTAATACTTGAAAGGAAACAGTCAGTATTCACAACTGGAATACAGAGATTGAAATTATAATTGTATAGTACATTATTATATGGTAATACAACGCTAAAAACATTGCAAGCATTATTTCAATTCCACTTATTTGTGAACTAACATGTGAAATTCCTTGTTCAGATGAAGAATAGTAGTAGTTTTTATCATCATTTAAGTCTTGTCAAAGCATTTAATTTTAGCATCGATGTGATGTATATTAGGACAGATCTTAAAACAGCACATTCCCGTAAGATTATATCTACAATGCCAGAGACATCTCTATAGGACCTGTTTTTGTATCAAATGGTTAAATGTTCTACAAAAAAGGCTTTGTGACCAAACTAAATTGCAAGAAATCGTCAGGAGTAGAACATTTTTTGGGCGACATGCAAAGGGCTGAACATCTAGAACCACTCAACTGCAGACAGAGGCAGAAAGTCTATTTGGGACATTATCTATTGTACTTCTTTCTTCTTACTTTTCTTTAGAGCAAGGCATGACCAAAAAAATCTCAAGGGCATGATGGAAAATCGTACAAGAGTGGGCCATTGATACACTGCAATGAGTAAAATGTATTTGAATCTGGAGCAAGTGATCGTGGCTGTGGTTGTGCCAGTGGCAATTAGAGGTTTGAAGTTGTTTTATTACTAGAGGCAAAAGGAGCGAGGAAGGGCGGAAAATCTCAGATAGGTGTTGCTCCATTCATACTGGTGGGTCTGCGGCCCCTGCCTGTGCCCTGGCGGCGAAGTGTATGGAGGGCCACGGCGCAGCAACCTCGGAGCAAGGAACCGATATGCACCGTGGGCATTGCCTCTCGTGGTGCCCCGTGACAAAGCCAGGCCATGGTTGGAACTACCGGCATGGCCAAAGCTAACAGGTCTATCAGGAAGTAACGGCTCCAGTGGCACAGCTGGGTGGTGCGCTCTTCTTCAGCTCCATCTCCATCTCCATCTCCATCTCCACCTTCAGCCTCCTCCACATTCACATGCTCCATTGTAACCCTCTGCTTCTCCAGTGGCTGGGGTTGATAGGTTTGGGGCACTGTTGGTATCTTCTTAGCCTCCACTGGCTTGTCAGGAGGTACTGGCTCTATATCGTGAGAATGCACAGGGGGTGGGGAGGGTGGAAATAGATGCGTTTCTAAGGGAGTGATGTCCGTCGCTGCTAAAGAAATGACACTGAGCTCTTCGCCCCCTCCTTCCTCCGAGAGCCAAGTCATAGTTGGGCTGCAGGCCTGGGAGCGCACCGCCGGCTTCCTGTCTGGTGCAGGTGCATGGCTAGGAATGGGAACGGTGGAAGGGGCAGGAGCAGCTCCTGCTGGTGGGACCTCCTCCTGAGGAAGGTGCAAGAACAAGTGATGATGGGGGAGGTAGGTGTGTCCGCTGCACCTGCAGCTGCTGCTCAGAGTGTGGCAGGAGTGTGAGATTGGTAGCACAGCCCCACCGCTGCACAGCCTTTCATACGTAGAGGAGCGAGGCGCGGCAGGGGGGAGCGTGGCTTGGGCGTGGCCGCGTGGTGGCAGCTGCTCTGATAAGAGCGCCGCCTCCAGTAGCAAGTGGGTTTGTCCCGCTTGTCGGGAGGAGGGCCCTGCCATCTCGGGAGCATTTAGGTTGCGCTCCAGCTGGAGAGCCAGAGCCTCGCTACTCAGCCGTGTGTAGGCCGTGCCGCGGCTCAGGGTACTGGCCGGAGAACAGCCACAGGAACGAGACTTTCCACCCGGACGAGTTGCCTGCAACCCTGAGTATGGCTTGTGGCCTTGAGGCTCCTGTTCACGGGCGCTGAGGTTGGTCTTCACAGACTCCGCCACTTCCTGGAGGTGCTGTATCTCCCTGCGGGCTTCCTTCAGGGCCAGCTGAGCTTCAACGCGGTGGCATTCCTCCTCGATCCAATCCTCTTGCATCCTGCACAGCTGGGTCCTCAATTCATCTATCTCATAGTCCCTAATAAAGTACAATGGGGTGTTATGGAGATGGAGTACAGAGTTAATAATGGGAAGCTTCAGGGAAAATAAAAACATGAGTTTAACCTGGAAGATAGAAACATGGAATAGGAAAGCATCCATGTCTGAATCTGACGATATCAATCACCATTGTGTGTGGTCCTATGCAATAAAATGGGATTGAAGATATAAAGGTATAAGCACAAGATCTCTGTGTTCACCTGTGCTGCAGTCTGTCGACATGCTCCCTCAACCTGGATCGCAGATGTCGTATACACACCTCCTTCTGCTGCAGGGGTGTGAGGTACTGTTCTGGGGTGGGAGGCCTGATCCCGTGGTTATCAGTGCAGGCAGTCTGCTTTGCCTGCCGTCTAAAAGGACATTAAGAATCCTTATTAGGAAGATTAATGAAACACTAAATACATTTGTTTGTGTATGATAAGATATGTACTGTATACATCCCAGCCTTGATTTAAATGCATGTTCAACGTCATGCAGCCAGAAAATGATCCCTTTTCATACAGTCTTTTCCTCTTGTTCCATACAGAACGTGTTACCTGGGGGTACTGGGATAGGTGCGGGCAGTCGGGCCGCCCTCAACTGCCCTCCCGCGACCAGGATACGTATTGGTGTTAGATGCATCGCCGTGGGAATATCGCCCGGTTCCACCACCAGTACCCACGGAGCGCCTTGCGGGGTGAAGAGTCACAGCACAAAAATGTGAATTCCTCTACTCACCATCATCCAGCAATCTGAACTGAGAAGTGGGCAGAAGAAGCAGCAGCAGCAGCAGTACCTGCGCTGAGCGGCGGACGGCTTCCGACCGGGCGTGAGTGACATTAGTGTGCGCTGGAACCGAGTCCCACTCCACTGCCGTCACTAGACAGAAAGACTAGGTGCCCTCCGAGCTGAAGTGTTGAGCGGGAGGGGGGATAGATAAAAAAGCACAACAATAAAATCATTCATCACAATATAGAAATACGGAGGTGGTGTTGATTTAGGTTCCTATATTTTCAGTGCATCTCTGCCCCACCGCCAACAATGGAAACAGCATATAGAGGAGCACGTACTGTACATAACACATTGAAAAAGGTTGTGTTTCAAAGCTTGGTCAGTGGTTTACTAGGCCCAATGCACGTGGTGCAGCCTGCGTTGAGTCTCTTTGTAAACTAGTGAAGTCTAGCCGTGTTGTGCCTTGTGAACAAAGCCTCCTTTCTTTGGTGGCACAGTGGGGAACAGTGTCTCTCCTTGGCCTTTTGCAATACGTAGCCAACATGAAAACAAGTAACTTTTAAATAAACCCCTGGACAATGACATCTGGCACCGCCACATTCCAAAATAATGTGATATTGTGACTATGGAAAATGGTAGCTGTCCTTTATTCTAAGGGGTGTAGGCTATATATTATTATTATTATTATTATTATTATTATTATTATTATTATTATTATTTTGATAATAATAATAATAATAAAAATAACAATGATAATTTTTCTGTGATATTGTAAATCTCAACGAGGGCCAGTGGAGCTGCACCATCGTTCTGTGCGCAACAAGTAACATATACGCAATAGGTGAGAAATACGCATCATCTTACGTAAGTGTGAGCGTCCGTGTGTATCGGCGAGACGCATTCGGGCTGTTAAACCCAAACCTGGGAGCAGAATTCAGACCCAATATGAACATGAAGTGGTTAACCTTACATAAGTCTTTGAATCCATCGGGGGTGCAAAGTTGTAAAGTTACCCTGACCTCACACATTACATTTGCGGCAATGATGCATCGATCTCCATAGGAGCCTTTCCGTGGACCCACGGTGGGGTCGGTGGGATGGGTGTAAACCCAGTCGATCGTCCCCGGTCCGGGCACCCAACGAGCCAAACGATGCGTCCACACGAACTCATTACGATGCGTGGATTCCAGGATCGGAACTGGCTGACTAACTATTTTGGTCCTCGCTGCCCTACATACAGAACACCCAGCAGAGCCACCAACCAGCCCGACTCAGCAGATACCAACTGGATCGTGCCCACGAAACCCAAAGAAAGCAGTTACAGTACCATTTTGCCAGCTCGACGAGGCTCAGCATCTTGTTTGGCATTATTGGTCCCTGGTGGCATGAGAGGGAAGTGGTGCTGATGCTGCTGCCTGCTCCCGCAGCCATGGAGCCCGGGATGGAGTGAGGTAACTGCGCATACTGCATCTGTGCCTCTTAAAGAGACAGTGGTGCTTCATCGAGGACATAAGAAGGGTTGGCTTTGTTTGTGGTGTTTTGTGAGGGTAAGATGACACGAGATAAATATAGTCATATAATATAGTGTAATTCGCCTTCCTGGTGGCCCACAATGAGAAGTGAGCATCCGGCCCCTTCTCTCGTGGTAGTGCACTGCTCCAGTTTGTATTTAACCACATGGAACGGATAAGCTTTTTAATATGAAGTTTATTAACTCGAATATCACGTTCATTGAAGAATTACATGTTAAGGAAAACATTTAACTGCGATCACTCTTAATAATTAATGTAGATGATCTGTTTTCTACTTTTTTCTTTTAAACGAACAAAGAAGACAAATGAGCAATTCTATAAACATTCAGGTGGCAGGATCTTTTTTTTTTTACACAACTTACACAACTTCATTAACTTCTCAATTGTGACAAATAAAGTGTCAATAAATACTAGACTTTTTTTTTTTTTTTTTTACATTTTCAGCTTAGAAACTTGAATACCCAGGTCCCCTGTTAACTGACTTTGGGGCTCAAACTATGGTTTCAGTTTTAGATCCTCTCCAGATCATGGAACCTTGGTCCAGGTGTGGCCACAATGTCGGCGTAGGGTGTGTCCTGCTGCAGGTTGAGGGCCTGCTCCTTCTTCAGGACGAGGAAACAGAAGAAGGTGGTTGCAGCCTGGAAGCGGCTGCCCCCCTCACATAATGCCTTTAGGTTGAATCTCGCAGTGCTCTGGGTCTGACACAGACACAGACACACACACACCTTAATTTTCCAACATCATTCCATAATCCTCCAATAGCTTTCCCTTACATGAAATCAGTGAGAACAGTGAGAGGAATACCACACACACTGAGCAGAAAGATAATCATTTTTATCACCATGGCAAAAGAAAAGGGTTATATTGCATATTATATTATATTATATTATATTATATTATATTATATAGCATAATTTGGATTTTTCCATATATCTATACTTATATACTTCTCCTCTAAACCCCTATTTCTTACTTTGAGAAAATTTAGAAGCTTCAGTACTCGCTTGTTCATGCTCCTCTCCACAAAGTCCTGGCTGTCCAGCATAGTCTGCAGTTTGGGAAAGCACCAAACCACACAGTGAACAACACTCTGCAAACAACTGTGAGAAATGAAAAGTGACTTCCAGACAGATATTGCTCTGAGGTGTACCTCTACCACTTGCTGTTTGGCAGCTAGAGCTACATCATGGCTTGGGGCTAATGGTTTAGAAGCCACTAAACACTGAGGCAAAACATTTTTAGAGTTGTCTCTGAAAAGACTGTGTCTGGTGCTGTAGTCACCTGGGTGCATACGACAGTCGATTCAGACCCATTTTCCAAAATAGAGGGCTGGACAAACATGACAGGGTCCTCAGATGAAAGTTCTGGGCGTGAGATGTCCATCATATTGTCATCCTGAATGAGAGATTTGATTAGAAAGGCAATATCCGAGAATGGTAAAAGCAATGGATAAAAACTTATGGATCAAATTAAAATGACTTTGAATCAAAATGTTATTTTTATTTGTGAAAGGGCCCTCTTTTACCCCGTTTACTTGCCATGGCTGAGCAGTTCACATCTTTACCATCACGTGTAATGTCAAAGATGTGCTCAGCGTGGTTCCTCATTGTGTCTGGATCCAGTGACTCGAGACCAAGGTTCTCTGTGGAGAGGAAGCTTGTATTCTGCACTATAAAAAGATGTAATACACACATTAGTTAAAACAGTAGAAAGAAAACAGATGATTTAATCAACAGCACTCAATTCGGTAGTATCAGTGTGGCTGCATGTCATTTCAGTTTATGTACAAAATTATGATCTTTAATAGAAGAAAAACACATGTGGCCATATGTATCAACCTCCTTCACATAAGATGTGTTTACAGTGAATGAGTGAAAAATTAACCTTACAAAAGTCTGCCCATCAACATAACAAACATATAATTCATTTTTTTGTTCTATGGTGTTGTGGAGTTAATGGGTGTCGTTTAAGATTTGTATTGTATTTATATTATGAGATATCCTCATAGAAAAGTCCCCCCTCTCAATATGGCAGACATCTTGGAGCATCTTTGGATTCCTGTAGTCCAAAGTCCAAAATAATTTGTAATTTATTATTTAATACATACGCAAGCTTAGTGTTAAAAATTACAATGACTGGAATCATGTGCCTATTTGCCTGTTTAACTGATAAACCCTGGATACCTTTTTGTTGCCTACCTTCCTCCGTGTCCGTGCGCATCTGCTCCACGTCACTTTCCTCACATACTCCATTGTTTCCCAACCAAAAAGCACTCTTGGTAAAGAGCTACAAGGGCAAAATGGATTATAGCAATAGTTGTAATAGCAACTGAAACAGAATAGCTTGTAATCACCGACCTCAGGGGTGGAAGTAACTCATGACACTAGCCAAGGTACTGTAACTGAGTAGACAATTTGTATTTTTCAGAATCTGATATTGCTCATACTTCAAAATGTGCTGTAATTGACTCCTCTACTTCTCAACAATTCCCAGCGTACAGAGTACTCTGTCTAGGCCAGGCTATAAACACTGTTCTTTGAACATTATTTGATTTAACCCCAACCAATCGGCCTAGCTAATGCTCAGACTGACTGAAGGTGAGGATTAAAGGTGCTTTTAATTGTAATTAAGTACCGTGTTTGTTGAGTAATGGTACTTCTACTTGACTACAAATCCTCAATACATTTTCCATCGCTGTCTGACATAAAGATATCATGCACTTTGACCTGTAACCTGTAGCTACGGGGCCGAATAGATTAGTATACGTTTCCACCTGCTGTATCTGAGGATTCAGGATAACGGTACAGAGCTGCCCAAAGAGATGATCTGCTCCTCCATTCTCCTTCCACTGCATGAGCTGGCGGGTGGGTGGAGCCATGTCCAAGGGAGTGACCAGGTCGGAGGAGTCAGCCAGCTGGTCTCTAATGGCCTTGTTACTCAGCTCCTTTGTCTGGTCCACTATCAGCCTCTTCTTCCTCTTCTTATTCCTCTCTGTAGTCATTGAGAACAGTCAGGGTTTCTATGTACCATAGGTTGGGAAGGGCAGGAAAGATGAAGGCTTTTGGCTTCACCTGTGGTGATTTAAATAGCATTTTAAACCTGTCAAAGTAGCTGAATAATGGCTTTAATAAATGTACTAGTAAGCATGAGTTTGAGGACCACAGTTTAGATGAGAGCTGCTTAGGCCTACGAGTGACAGCAACTTGATGGAGAGCAAAGCCTTCCTCTGCATTGACGAGCTGGGTCGTCTCATTCAGTGTACGGGGCTCCGCCGCCATGGCACCAAACTCAGAACCATCTGGAAGACATGCATGGGTCTGATTCTTAAGGACTCTGAATTAGTCATTTCTGATTCATAAAACATTGAAAGACTTGGGACTATTGCCCTACCACCAAACCATCAACAACAGAAAACGGGTCTATCTACCAAAACTGTTATTTATCAACTAGTGTGCATTTTGTTTAAACAGCAGTTAGAAGAAATACAATAGTTGTCTTGGCACACTACCTTCTTGAGGATTATTCATGTTTGGAGTCTCGACCCTTTCATTTTCATTTTGTGGCATCTCTCTGACAAGGTCCATGGAAAAAGTATCGCTGGAACTCATCATGAAGTCTACAGGATAATTTAAGTATGGAACTTCATACACTGTCAGCTAACAGCAAAACGACACTGAAGGAATAATGGATAATATTGGTTCAGATAATGGCTATCTGAATCATTTTTCAGTCATCTCCTAACTAAATGTCAGTCAGGAAAACTTTGTTAACAGTTGGTGTATGGGTTGTGCATATGACATAGAATAATATATTCCAATACTATATAGAGACCTTCTTATTCATCCCATCAATAATTTTCTCATTAGTTATTGCAGTGGTGGCACCTTTGCTTCAACTACTGCAAAATTAATGTGAAGAAAAAATGTTTAGGTTATGATAATTAAACTTCAAAATTATAATGATAAGTGTTTACTTCTTCCTGGTCATTTTCAGACATATACATTTATGTATTTATTCTTTTTCTAGTAATTTGCAGAATGTTTTTCTTTCATTATGTTCTTTTCTCTGTATTTAATGGTTATTTCCTGGTTGTTTTCTGCAATGTCTGAAATAAAAAATGATCAAATTAAATTGAATCAAATATAAGTGTGAAGATGAATTGGCATTGGTCAGTACATTACACTCTATTAAGCATTGTTTTCTGGCCCTTTTCCCGGTTGTTTGATTTTCGTTTACTTAATTTACGACGACGGAAATCAGACAATTACCAAGCTGGTTAAATCCAGTGTTCTCATCCCCAAAAGAGTCACCAGGGTGTGTCAGGCTCTGAAAGCTCACGTACAGCGTCGAATCCGTCTGACATTGGGACTGATTTTCTATAGATTAAAGCAAAAAGAGGGAAGAGAAACAAACTTCAAACGAGGGGTCACCGTGACAAGGGACATGATGACATAAAAGAAGGCAGCACAGATCCAAGGACACACAATTGGATCTCACCAAAGTCCACTAGGCCGAGAAAGTCATTTCCAAAGTCCTCATTCAGGGTGATTTCCTCTCTTCGACTCTGGTTCAGTGAAAAGTGGTCTACAACATCTATGTTACTGGTGGGTAGAGGTAGGTGGAGAAACTTCTTTATTATTATCATCATCTAAAAACTATCAAATCATTTACAATCTAATCTAACCTAAGAAAAATGAGAGGAAGAAAGTATGTCAGACAGAGAGGAACAAAGGTACGTACTTTGGGTGTGGAAACTGGGTTTCAAAGTCTGTGAAATCTTCAATAAAATTATTTTTTTTGAGTGTGGCTTCAAGACCCTCGACAGGCAGATCAGTCTGGCCTGGCAGGTCCAAAGAGGGAGAGAGTTGTGGGTAGGAGTTAAGACGCCTTTCAGATGCACGTGAAGCGTCAATCCAAACTAATGTACTAAAACATTGGAAATAAGAATCTGGTGATATTTGACACTCAGTAGGAGGTGGCATGTAAAGGAATGAACACATATGCAAAAATAATATTCTATGATATAATATTTTCAACTGCAATAAAAAGTGAAAGTTGTCACCCCCTGGTGGTTAAAATTAGGTTCATTAGTAATAAATATCTAATCATCATCATGAATACAGGGATTCCTTTGTTGGGAAAATCACATCTGGCTGATTGCAGTGACCTGTATAGCATATTTCATTTTAAGGCTTCATTGCAGTGGAATTTGTGGGAAATATTTTAAACCGTACATTAATATGATATGGTAGTTTTGGTTATCTTTATGTACTCTTTGTTTTATTGCATTACTTTACTTTAGATACATAATTTGCCAGACAGTATGTGTCATAGAAAGCTTATTTTGTCTTCAACCTCAGTTTCCACAGAAGGCACATTTAATATAGTGATAACCAAAACCAGCCAGAATCCTGAGCAAGAACCCTAGTTTAATCATAATAGTATAAAGTGTGTACCTGCAAGCCCTTGCTTGTTTTTACGATACAGACTCAACAATACAGTAAAAAAGGAAAAGGTGAGCTACCTGGCCTGAATGCCACTTTGATTTTAACCAGAGCGTTGCTGCAGTCTGCAAGGAGATACTTGGTTTTTCGAAAGTAAATCCGCACCACTCCCAGGAGTATATGAGAGGATGCACGCAGGCCGATTTTCATCTGCAGGTAAACACAAACACACAATACAGACAGACAGGCAGGCAGACAGACAGATAGATAGATACTTTATTCATCCATGGAGGCAAATTGCAGCACACATCACAACAATAAGCAATAACAATAAAGTAATAACAATAGAAAAAAATGGTAATATGCAATAAACCCAGAAAATTAACAAATATACAATAGAATTTCAAAATAAACATCTCTATCAACAATTGTTATCCTGGCGGGAGTAGGAAATTGTCTTTGTAAACAATAATTTCCTACTAGTTGTTGATACAGATGTTTATTTACAAGTTTTAGTGCTGCTTCCTTGAAGATCAGATCAAATAAGATACGACTTTATTCATCCCTGGAGGAGGGAATTCAGGTTATATACAGAGTCCTGTTCCAATAACAACTGTCGATATACACTGTGCATGACTCAACAGTTGTTATTATTGAAGCAGTATGATATTATGAACTGTGTGTGTGTGTGTGTGTGTTTTGTACCTTTGGTGACTGCACGTCTCTCACCGCGCTCTCCAGGTTGCAGTCCAGCACATGGGCCTTGGTGATCTTCCTCTCCCAGTGAGCCGCCAGCCAGATCCTGGCCAGAGAGTCGCTCTTGGACCCGAAGAGTTGGGTGTAGAACGTCATGATGGAGCGTGGGACCCTCTCTGCTCCTCCTCCCTCCCCCCGGTGAGCAGCGCTGCCTGGACACACCCAGCGTCAAAGTAGTTAGAAGCTACACGGAGCTAAAGCTAAATGTCGGCTAACAAATGGGACTTACAGGTATTCGGGACGGGTTACTGTGGTAGTGCGACACAACGTGGCTTGTTTTAAACGCATAAAAATTAAAACATTTAAAAAAATAAAAATTAAATGATGTGTCTGGTGAGTCAATGGTCTTACCTCGAGTTATTAATTTATCTCGTTCCTTCGCTGAGCTCGGTTTCCCGCGTTTTACAATTCAAATTCGTCACGCACTTACAAGGAGCCAGACCAATACTACACTGTGTACATACAAGGATGCACCGTAATTAGTTATTATTATTATTGTTATTATTATTATTATCATCATTATTATTTTACATATTCATTTAAACATCATAAACATCTCCTAGATGCAGAAGCCAAGCAATGGCAAGCACCTGACGAGTTTTGACAGAAGTCACTCACGTCACGTGCTCATTTGTTCGCGGTTCCTCCAAGAGAATCTGTCTGCAGCCTGCCAGGCTACAAGTTACGCCCACTTCAAGTTACGCCCACTTAAAAGTTGCGCTCCCCACTTCAGTTCCTCAGTCTCAAGAAAAAAAAAAAAATGAATAGAAATATTAACGAAATTGCGACAACAACAACAAAGCAAATGATCAACAAATAAAATTACTACAAAATCGTGACAATTAAATTATTTGTAATAATTATTATTTACTATTTCGAGAATGAGGTAATTTTGGGAGGGGAAAAAGTCAAGATTTCGAGATGAAATCATGAAAAATACAATCATGAAAATAATAAAAAATCATCATGAAAATTTTGAAATAATAATAAAAAACAATAAAGTCAAAATAGAATGCCTTCATGTCAGACTGTGCTTAGTCTTTTAATTATTTGTTATGTATTTCATTTTCTCTCAAAATGTTCTCAAAGTACTTATGACTTTAATATTGAAATTTTAATCTGATGTCGACTTTATTCTCGAACCGTCTTTAATCTCGTAATATTTTATTTTATTCTCGGAATATAATTTATCTATTTTTTCTGTCTCGCTGGCCGTAATCCTTTTAGGTTTTATAATCTGTGATCAAATACCCTCAATACAGAAAACATGTATATGAGTGATGCTGTTACAGAAGAAAAAAACAAAACAAAACAAAACTATTATATATCATACAACTGGCAGAAATATTGCTGTTTTTGTTTGACATAAAAATATGTATCTAAATGTGATAATAGTATTATAGGAAGGATTAATCTTGACAATAAGACTTCCTCCAACAATATCTTGCTGAACTTTTTTACGCACAATCTATCCAGTTAAACATATCCGTATTACATATATATATTACCGCTACTGGAATGTTAAACATATAATATTAAAGCTTTTAATAATATCAAACATATCCTATTTAATTTAAGAAAGTAATTTACTTAAATATAATATTTTGATTTGAATACGTGTGCAATTTTGTAACTTGTATTAAGTTTGGCATAAAAAAAACAACTTTAAAGAAATTTTATTTAGCTTTAATAATATGTAAATCTTGCAAAAATACTAAAAACACAAAAATATGATTAAAAAAAAAAGAAAAAAGGAAAGGGCTACTTGTGTAAATAGTAGCTGTACTCCATTATTAAAGAGAGGGGGCGATGTTACTCCATTTGATTTTAGTTAAGACAGTTGTCCTTAATCTCCTCTGGCAGCTCTGGAATATCAGATCCCATTTTATAGGATGTCCTGGCATTAAAAATCAGATTAACCATATAAAAATATCTCAAACACAAGAAAAATGTACAGATTGAGTAATAAATACATTAAAACCTATAACACACAATACAGTGGATGCAATGGAGAGTTACTACTAACACAAAGGTAAATAAAAGATAAGAAAGATCAATTCATTTTTACATACTTTTTTTTTACGTCATACTTGTTTTTGTTTTCTATATTGACTACCTATATGGCACTGTAGTGTGTCTTCTGT
>OMKR01045885.1:0-10393 GCA_900302355.1 Cyttopsis rosea | reverse complement strand
TATATATAAATATACAAATATACACTCATCCAACAGCCTGAGATGAACAAGAGCACAGCATGGACACCATACCAGTGGAGAAATGGCATTAAAGGCAAATGTTAAGATAAAAATGTAGGTGTTGCATTGAATGCCTTCCCTGTTAGTGCATTTGTAACCGCCTCGTAAAAACCAAGCATAGTGAGAAGAGCGCCACGTTGCCCATAACTCGTATTCACTCAGCCAATTGTGAAGTTCTATAGATGGGTGAATGTAACATTAAACGATTGATCAACCAATCGTTTCGGGCCTTGATCATGATCTGAAGTAAGTAAACCCAAGACCAGAGGTTTTGGTGAAGTCCTTCACCCAACCTGAACTTCATCCAATGTGTGGTAAGTAAAGTTAAAGTATATTAGGAAGGGGGGTTGGTGTCAACCACTGAGACACATGGTGGAGTCTTCTCTACAGTAGAAGGGACAGTAGACTGGGTGACTGGGACTAATGGCCTCAACAAAGCTCAAGAGGAGCGAGTGGAAAGCAGATCACAGAATATCTTCTCGTCCTCGGTGCCTTTGAGTTCCCCTGTTAAGTACCCAGCGCAGAGCTAACGTCAAGGTGACACTGTAATGACCTCAATAAAGTGGCCTTTAATTCACACCTTCTCCTCCATTAACTGGGAAATTTCTCACTCTGAGGGCCTTTGTAGGCGCCCACGGTTATTCATATCCTCCCGATATATTCCTCATTTTAGATCTTTTTTCCATGTGAAAGGGGTTGTATGAAGAAGTGGCTTGCTTTGATCCTGTTGGTATGGCCTCTTCTTGCCTCCCTGATCTCAGCACTCATTCTCTGTAGTCACTGCAGGGCAGAGAGCGCCCCCTGCTGGCAGCCCAGTTAGCAGACACAGGGGGCTTTTGGAATATACATGGTTATAGGTTTATCAAACTCATTTAGAAAAGTTTACAAAAATATATAATATGTAAGTAAATCATTCTCCACAAAACAAACTCACATAATAGTGTAAAGGTGGAATGAAAATGTGAAAATGTACCGGTATGCGCCGAGTAATTTATTTCACATTTCAGTATGAATATTCGAACTACACCACGGAGAAAGTGAATCGAAAGAGAACGAAAAGTCTTTGGGAAGCTGTGGTAATAAAAAAAGAGCGGCAGACAATCAGAATCCCAAAACATCAAGATGAATGACTAATTTAAGCCCCTCCCCTTTCCACGATGACCTCTGAGAGCAATGTGTCATGCAGCTGCCATCAGTGCCGAGGTGGGTGGGCCCTCTTGATTGGTCCATGCTCGGTATGCAGCGTTACTGCATTGGTCCATATTTGCCAAAAGGAAGGCGCTTCTGTCTTGAGCGTATTCACAAACACATACACTAAAGCAGCAGGTCTTCCACGCGTCCCCCACGACAGCACGACTGCGACTCGGCACGGCACGGTGAATCTAAGGACAGGAGGGAGCAGTCAGTCACAAAGAGCATCTTACATGTTTCCACTTTTATTTATTTCTAAAAGGGAGTTTATTGTGGCCCTATTCACACAGAACAATCGGTACAATCTCACTCTAGGAACAGTGACAAGAGAGCAAGTGCAAAACATGTTGGGGTGGGGGAAAAAAAATCGATACAGCATAGTATCAAGATATTTTGCGTGGCGATATTGTATCGATACACGGACGCCAAGTATCGATACTTTATTATATACAGGGATGCAAACAACTCGCTTTTCAGCGAAGCCATTTTAGCATTTTTATTTTTTTATCCGTCCGCCACCTGCCATAGATTAACTAGTGGACTCGTTCTCCGATACGTTAGGAATACGAGAGGCGGACATGGCGGTTGAAAGCGCTCCAAAAAGCAGGAAGCAAATAGCGATGCTGCTTGGAAAACTAATTCGTATCGGAAGTGATGCTGCATTCATGGTAACGCGTGTGGGTTACCCCCCCCCAGACTGTAATACAAACAGTTCAGTTTGTCAGGTGCATGCAACATTATGACAGGTTTTGACTATACAATTTTGCTCCAATAAAAATGATTGAAGTGAGATGAACAGACTGAAAACTTTATCTTATTCGATAAAACAGATGTTGACAAAGTTTTCCTTTGGGGACATAACAGTTGAAAAAAGGTAATAAATCGCAATATATATTCTCGCAATACTCAGCATATCGCAATAATATTGTATTGTGACTCAAGTATCGTGATAGTATCGTATCGTGGGGCCTCTGGCTAAAAATAAATAAATAAATAAAAATCAAGCGTGAAACAAAGGATTTCCTACACTCCAAGTCGATTTCTCTCATTAGCAATTCAATATTTTCACACTCACCTACTAAAATTAATAAATTACAAAGTGCTCAAAAAACCTGTGTGAGCGTTAAGGTATGCATAGCACAATCTCAACGTTCTGTTTTCTGACAGAATTGATAAAACCTAAAAACACATTCTGAGTAAAGTGGAATCAATCCAGCTTCATCCGATAAAACTCCAGAATCTACCAGTGCAAAGCGAGGGTTACACTTGCCAGGCGGAAACCACTCAAGCCGTCAAATCGACTTCAGTCCACTAAGCACGACAGCGGCCTCCTAAGTACATGCTGCGCTGTGGCTCTACAAGGGGAGCGCTGAAATCACTCAAAAAATCGTCCCTGTTCGCCAGGAGCCCAAAAGGAATTGGACTGCGACACCGGGAGTCTGGGGAGATTCTGAGGCGGCAGGGCGGCCCCGTCCGGTGAGCGCCGTCTCCACGGCTACGTGCGGTGGCTGGTCGTCCCTCTCTCACCATTTCTTGTTGCGGGGCTTCAGCTCCTCGGTGGCGTTCCGCAGGAAGATGTAATTCTTTTTCTGGGGGTTGTAGTACTCATGACCCTGGGGAACCAGACAGAGTGGCGGTTAGTGACGGCACGGTGCTGTATCCTTTCAAATATCTTTGAAAAACGCCTTACCTTGGACCAGTCGTAGCTGGAGGCGTAGGCAAAGATGTTGCCGTTGTTGTTGAAGCAGCAGGCGGTGATGGGCTGGTCAAGCTGCTCCGAGGTCTTGAGCTTGGTGCGGGCGTCTTTGTCCCAGAAGCTGAAGCGGCCATCTGAGCCCACGGTGGCCAGCGTGCCATGGACAGGGTGGAAGGAGATGGCGTTCACCTGACGGAGCAGAAGGAGGTAATTTGGTAGAAGTGGTATTGAAGAGAAGTGATATACATAGAGCTAATAAGGTCCAAAAAGGTCTTGCATCAACAGAGTAACCTACGGCGTAGATGTCCTGCGGAGTGGCTGTGTTTGTTCCGTTGGACCTGTGGCACTTGAAGGTGAAGTTGTCTTTGGCCCTGATAAGAGATTCAAGAAAGATATTAGACAGCTGTACTTCTACTTCGTCAACATGCATGCTTCAATAAATAGGTTTCAATCCACAAAGCAATTTTTGCCTTTTAACCTCACCACGATCCCATACAGGATGCGAGTGTAAATATTGTTGTTGTTTTTTTGTAACAAAGACACAAGGTCATGAAAAGCCACTCCTTCATAAGAAAACTGATTACAGTCGGCCACTCACGGGTTTGGAGGGTTGATGTAGTGGATGGCCACACGGCCCTCGATACTTCCCAGGGCAAAGCCTGTGGGCTTGTTCTGCTTGTCCTTGAATATGGCTACACAGCGGTGCTGCGGGAGGAAAATATGGAGAGGATAAAGTCAAGAGCCATCCACGCATAACACCAGCCACCATTGGAAGGACTGGCTTCGTACTCAGCACGGTGTCAAGGACAATGAATCAGACTATATCGAACGAAAGAGGAGACGAAGACAGACAGGAAACAAGAGAAGAGGAAGATGGAAAGAAGTGAGTGAATACGAGAAGGGCTCACCTGATGCTTGAGTGGAGAATCTATCCTGCGAAACTCTGAGGGCTGATTCTCCAGCTGGTAGACTATTAGACCTCTCTCTGCTGTGGCCACTACGGCCATGGGATACACCTGAGGCAAACAGGATTCAAATACAGAAAAACACAATTTAATTAATCAGGTACTGTATACAGGCCACCTAGAGTATTTTTTATATTTTTGCATTTTTCAGCTATTTAATAATTTTCTATGACTGCTGCAATACAGTGATTTACAGTGATACAGTCAAATGGAATAGTTCAGATTTTCAATCTACTTAAAACTGTACTGGGCTAAACATGGCTATATTGAAAAAGGGAGTGGAATTGGGTAGAAGGAGGCTTTAAAAGGCAACTTACAACATCTGCACAGTAGCTTCTCTCAGGCATCTGCAGAGACATCATGGGATTGGGAGAGCGGGTGTCCCAGAACTGGCAAGAGAAATAGGCAAGGGATTATACACAATAAGACATCCACGATCATAAGGTTTGGGTTGCAGTGCTCTCCAAAACCCAGCAAACCAAGTCCCTAATGGTGCTTGGTTGAGATTGTGACTAGGAGATGAATAAAATTGTACAAATCCAAAGTTGGTTTAATTAAAAGAGTTCAAAGGTTTGCAAACCATGTTTTTCCAGGCACCCAGTTATTCGGAATATCCTGGTACTTAATTTAAGATGAAGGGGGGGCTCATTGTTATGCATTGTTAGGACAGTAATGGTACCAATGTTTAAAGCATCTCTCCTGTATAGAACCAGGAACCGTAGGAGTGTACACTTAGACATGTGAATACACCACCATACAACACCACCCTCTCAAACATGCTGAAAGTCAAACCTAACTTAAGTATTTGTTGTTCTATTTCATTAAAAAAAGAAATCTACCAATAATGACGCTGTGGTATATGGCTTCCTGATCAATTTAGTCGTTACTGTAGAAAACTCTGCACATAATAGAAATCGATTTTATAATTGTTGTAAATATCAATATGAAAACCATGTACTATTTTTTCATTTTCAAGGACTTCACGCAAAACAATTATAATACATTTTCAATGTGATCTTTATTGATTAAAATATAATCTTAGTTGTCATCTTTTATTATCAAAATCTATTAATTTCAGGAGAAATATAAATTTTCAGTATTCTTTCTGAAATACTTTTTTAAATAAATTTTTGAATAACAAAACCAGGAGGAACATCACAGGTTTTCAATGATCAAGTTTTTTTTCAAGGCCTTTTCAAGCAGCTTGAAAAGGCTATTTTCAAGGAATTCCGGTACTTAGATTTCTGAGGACGGAACTCAAGCACTTTAAGCACCTCAATGACCTGATACGAACTGTGACTTGTAGTACTGCGTGGTTTGATTTCATAAGTTCATGTCACATTGCCGTCCAATGCCCATGTATGCCGTGTTTAAATTAGGGTTCGAACGATATATCAGCTTTCCGATATTGGTGTTTTATTAGATATGGGATATCAGCCTGTAAATGTCAAAAACCTCCGGTATGAAAAATAATGAAAAGACCCTCACCTTATGTTCTCACGGCGCTGTAATAATCTATGATCCATCCAATGAGTAATTTCCCAAAGCACCATGTTCATCCTCCATGTTTGTTTACACTCTCACGTACAGATAACATAAAGCACGCAACATAAAATATTGCCATAAAGCAGTTCTGCCACTGATTTGCGACATAGCTTAGGGGAGGGACCATATGTGCAGCTGTCCTATCACGTGAGTGTGATCAGATCACGCAATGTATTCATTGACATACAGCAGTTACCCAATGAGACCGTGATTTCTTCGATCACGGATATAAACAGAATCTTTTTTGGCGTAAAGAATTTTGAATTGAACAATATTGATTATCAGCACAAGATATCGATATCGGAAGCCTCAGTCAAACAAATATCCATATCGGTCAAACCCTAGTCTAAATTAAGCTTTACTTTTCGTGTAGTCAATTCTGTCTATAAATTGTTAATAACAATAAATCAAGGGCATTTCTTAAAATGTGTATCCCAGGCTGGGATTGTTAACAAATCAGTAGAAATGTGTACCTTCAGTGTTTTGTCCCAGCTCCCAGTCATGATGCAGCTGTAGTTGGGGGCTTTTATCCAGTGGATTGATTTGATTGGACCATCGTGCTATGGGGAGGAAGAAAACGGGTGTGAAATACACTTCAAACAGTCAAAACATATATAATAATAGATATGAATATTACTGACGTTAATCATATAATGGCAGTAATTTGATTTCATAGTGTTTACATGGATAGTATTTGTGCAATTACAGCAACAACTACGGTTACAAACTCAAAATTTCAAGTAGGTTTTCTCTACTATGGTCAAAATGTTGAGTCAATCAGAGCCTGCTATGCCATTGAAGCTTTAATGCACATTGTACGGTATTACAGTCCTTTAGCTTATTCTGTCAGAAGGTGGGGGACGCCAGCATGCTGACCAGCTGTGACTGGTGAGAGAGGTCGGTTTTAACAAAATTCTCAGATCTAGAAGGTGTCCAAATACTAGGGATGGGTGTTTTAACTAATTTCAATATTTGAGTACGACGTGCGTTGAAGTTCCTGACATAATGTAAAACAAAAATGTTTGGGAAAAAAATACAGCGCAATAAACTCTAGACACGGGTAGTATTTACTACAGGCACGAAAGAGCCTGAGGACAGCTTACGCAGCCTGGGTCCTTTTCAACCCGGAAGTGGCGGCTGCAGTATGGTAAGCTCTTTACAAATGAAACAACATGACAAAATGAAAATGCTATATTTATAATAAACTGTTTAAAATTAATTAACTGTGTGTGATTGGATTATAGATTATTTGAAGAAATGCAATCATTTTTCCCCAACATAATTGTGTGCACCCTCTAGTAAAAATGTAAAAATGCGAGTACTCTCTACGTTGAACAAATACTGCCCATACATGCCCATCCCTACCAAATACATTAGGGAATTAGGCTGAATTTAGCTGCGTTGGTTGGATTTCACTTTCCCTGATTTTGGAAATTTCAAGAATCTGTATAGTAGATTAGGCCTATTTAGGGAAAGATCTGAGTATCTATGTGTAAATAAACTTGCAACTAGCAATTCAGTATGACACACAGAGAGGTGCTCCTCGATTAATAAATTATGCACGATATTATGTACATGCTTGAATTAAGGACTTTGATCTCACCTGTGCGATCTGCATCGCCTGGTTACTGTTCAGGTCCCACATTTTGGCTGTCTTGTCACAGGAGGCGGTGAAGACTTTGCTTCCATCCTGAACAAACGGACCAACACATCATGCATCACAGCAGCAGTTATATATATATATATAATATTCTTGCATGCCATTAGGTGAGGAACGTCTTGAGTCTTACATCGCTCCAGCAAACATCCAGCACTGGGCCAGTGTGCATCTGCTGGGCCTTTGGGACGGTCTGCCCATTGTCCTGGACCTCCCAGCACCGCACCTGAGGTCAGACCATTTGCTATCCTTTAACTGGTTCCATTTAAAAAATTACAAAACACATACAGATACATACAAATACAGCATCAGTGGGATCCATACTGCTTATTTAGGCATCCTATTGGGAAAATACCTGAATAGTGAATCATTATGCTTTACTTTAACAGACATCATTATGTGATGTACACATCCAACTCACTCACATCATTGGCCCAGGATCCCCCGATGAGGAAGTTTCCCGGCATGGTGGGTGGGCTGAAGGCCAAGCAGCTGATGCTGTCATCTGGTGGAGAGGTCACTTCAACATCCTGTAAGAGATGCTCAAGTCAGGTACGGAACTACTAGCTTACAGGTGGTAAGATAGATAGAGAGTCAAATGAGCCAGAAATAGCCAATAGAACACAACATTAGAAACGATGAGAATACAATGCCAAATATGTATTCACCAGGTTGTTTACCTTCATGGGGTTATGGCTATCTGTCGTCGTGCTCCCAAATACACCTGTTCCCCCAGTTCCAAATCCTGCAGTTGTACCAAATAAACTCATGGTGTGCTCCAATCTGCAGTGAAAAACAAAGAGGGGGCATGTAATATTGATATATTATATATAAATACAAGTCACAAGCCCCTTTTACCCAGAGATCCCGCAATAATGCCGCAAAGAAGGACTGTCTATATTGCTGATTTGCCCTTTTATACTTAACCAAGCAAAGACGGCATATTGCCGCCCCGGTGTGTGCTTTTAGACAACATGCCGTGATGCGCGTGATCATGGCACGTGACGTACACCACAGCGTCGGCCAGAGCCAGGTTGAAAATTATGATTTAAACAATGATTTAATAACCTTATTATTTTAAATTATAAAAAATATTTTAAATTATTTAATTGAATAGACCCGGTAGCCCCGGGTGAGGACGGTGCAGGCAGCGGAGCTGTGGACCTGTGTTGTTGGCGCGGAGACGCACAGACAGGGAGAGACATCTAAAATAAAAGGAGAAACGGAACCGAAACGCGCAGTGGACTCCGAAGATGCTCCCTCTCCACTGATCGCACGGCGCACCGCAGGAGAAAAAACTCCACTCCAGTTCTCCAAGTTATGTTCACATTTTTAATTTTCCATACAAATAAGAAAATCTGGAAACTAAATTAATGTGATCAGCCTGAACCCTGCGCTGCGTATAGTAGACACGGCTCTAACATTTCAGTCTGTATTGTTTTGATTCTGCCCGGCATGCCAAGGTCTTCGCATTTGGTCTTCGCAAACTGAAATGATGTACAGCGGAGAAGTGAGACCCGATCTCTCAAGACGCATGTGGAGACGCATTCTAATGCCAGGTGTAAACAGCAGCACTTTTTTGGTCACTTGAGATCGGATCGCCCAAGTCTAAACAGGGCCACAGACAATATCTGAAAAAACCCAAAACTATCGTCCGGTCAGCTGGAACCCTGTAGTCCATAGTAACCCATAGCAACCGTCAATGGCTTCATAGCGAGACCCTTTGTGACATCATCATCCAATTTGTTATTTTGTAGAGCGCTCTGGGTTTGGGGCGGCCGTCGCCCGAAAGGACCGAATATGTTGGAGCAGAGCCCTTTGTTACATCATCATCCGACATTTTATATCTATGAAGGTTTGACTCTGTATGTTTAGAATCGCCAATCGCAGTCGGACTGAATACAAAGACTCTGTAGCTGAATGAATGAGCCGAGTCTGTCCGTCCAACCTCGTCTGGCGCCCATCCCCGCTTGCGTGGGTGCGGAGCTGTGCGTTACGGAGCTCTACATTACATTGTACATCACGTCCGGAACTTCGACGCGCGTCGGAAAGGGCCGTAAATTTCGCGTTGACCTGGATGTTGCGTTTCCACCGCTGCCGATCGGAGCCGATAAAAACCCGTGGCTACCCGAGTATGAATGTTGATTGTACCCTTTCCCGCTGCAGCCAAAAGCAGGATGTTAGCGGGTATTTTGTGCAGTGGAAAATGGGTATGTGTGTAGACCTGTGTTAATTTGCACTTTAACCGGTTATCTCCATGATTCTACTATGTATTCAATATGCCTAAGCTTGCTTTGCCAGGGTTTTTCCTGCATTGAAAAGGCTTAGGCGGCCCACCTAAGGCTTTTTCCCACCCCACCTAAGCCTTCTGCGAGAAAACCGTGCAAGAAAAACCATGTAAAAACGGTTACAAATGTGCATTTATTGCTCCAACTCGGTCATCCCACCAGCAGGTGCCTCATCCAGGAGACGGCCAGGGGTGGAGTCATGAGGTCTGGAGTCATGGATCACGGTTATCCTGACTGATCATGAATATGACCCCTCCGCCCCCACCCCCCCAGACCCGCCTTCATAACAAATCCTAGGCCTGAGCGACCCAGGACGTTAACGTCGAGTCAAACACACGTTGGACAAGCAGGATAATTGAACACGTTGATCTTGTAGCGATGCTGACTCTCTCTACATGAAGATACCAAAGGGGTCTGTCGTTGTTATTGTGCGGCCGGTCGTAACCGTGACAGCGGGCGAGCTCCTCCGGCGACGTCAGCCAAACCGAAACCCCGCCGCCCGCCGCCAGCCACAACGTTAGCTCACGTTAGCGTCTAGCATTCACAGCGGCCGGTGAAGGAAGGTGCATTTCGTCACCTATCCCTGGAGCCCCATGCCGAGGGTGTAGCGCGAACGCTCTCCGGCCAGTGACCGGACCGCACGACGGATACGCAAAGGAAACGATACCCGCTGTGAATGCCGCCCGGCGCGTCCGTCTGGAAGCCGCTTCGGTGCTTCGGCGCTGCCAGAGGAAGAAGAGAGGGAGAGGGAAAAAAAAATGTGGCGCTCTGGTCTGTCGCGGTTTGATGACGTCACATCGCTCCGCAAAGCGCAGTAGCGGAGACGGCCACACTAGGGGACAGTGTACGACTTGTCAATGCGATTCAAAGCGCTTTATTGGCACGAGCTAGGTAACTTTACAAAATATATAATTACAAAATATATACAAATAAGTGAAGATAACCTAAAATACATATTGCACAATTAAATCATTGCTGATAAAAAAAACAT
>OMKR01045863.1:0-10796 GCA_900302355.1 Cyttopsis rosea | reverse complement strand
CCAAAATACAAACCAAAGCCAAAAAAGAAAAGAAAGCCACAAAATGACTGTATTCTAAGTACCATTAACATTTCTACTTTGTTAAAAGTATATTCGTACAATAGGCCTATTTATTAAAAAATAAGGATTTGTCATATTTGCTCTCAGGCCACTGAGTTTAGCTGCCTTGGCCTTGACTGTATTCATCAGACTGACAATCACAATCACATTTTTGTTTGGAAAATAGAGCAATAATAAAAAAAACATCATGACTGCTGGTATAGAGTGGAAAACGAAACAAGTCAGCAGATATTGGGAATTAACTGTCTGAATGCTACACACACACACACACACACAGTGCAATGTAAGTTATTGTTCGACTGCATAAGCATTTTTCTCCTCAAATGGTGTTCCCGTGATTCATTGGGGACGACTGTGAGAAAAGGAAAAGTCATATCCGTTTAATTATCATAAAACAATATTGAAATATTTCATAAGCGTAATATTACAGCAGCTTTATGCCGGGAGGGACTCTACAGCATATTATATGCTCTGTGTGGGTGTCTCTGTGTTCAAATAAATACCGCGCCCACCACCTAATATTTCAATTGATGTCCTTTGTGAGCTTTGGCGTTTTTGTATAATACGTCAGGCTGCGCGATGGGAAATAGGTAAAATCCAGAATCTCAGCCGTGCTACCATATTCTACCATATCGTGAGATTAGTTTAAAGATGAGGCTGGACTTCTGACACTGCCAGGATTTTGTCTGAGCCTCGGACCATCAGGGCAACTGATTTTGGTCTGCGACTGAATCTACGGCCAAAATCATGTGTCGTGTGTGGAGGCCCTGCAACTCTATACCCCCCATGTTGTTATGTGGTCCCTAGAACCAATTCCTACACTTCTCTATATCTGAGAACAGGGCGATCAGGCTGTTTGAGGGGTTTTGGCAGTGACGTACCGCTGATGTGCTTTTTGGCCCCGCCCCCTTAGAGAGCCGCATATAGATTAATGGATAATCTCAATTCCATTTGAAACAACGCAATTTAAATCGGAGATTAAATTCATGCTCGTTTGAGCTTTTCCAGGCAAATGAGCTTCATCAGACACTAGTGCTAGGTCTTTTACAACAGGAAATATAATCGTATGCCATCATCCTCATCATCATCAACCACCTCGATTTTATTTTGTTGATACCCTGTCCAATTGTAGTAGTAATCCAGAAAACATTTGGAAAACAATTACGGCACTAAATCATGGTCATCTTTCTCTCGATTCTGTCTGTCTTTTATTTCTTCTGGTCACCTGTTTGAAAACCCAACTCTACAGTATCTACAATTGCCTCAGTGGAGGGTGAGCGCAATTGTAATAGCAATTAAAACTACAAGCAGCGATGAACGGGCCTTCGTGCCATCATGTGTACACCACACCATGTGAATTTCATGTAAATTGGATGATGTTTGTGACATTGCAATTACTTCCTGTTGCCAGTAGGGGGCGCTATGACTGTAAGTCAATATGGGTGTGTAGATGTGTTCAGGGCGGGTCACTGATGAAGCAAGAGAAATTTGGTACAGATTGGACAAAGTATGCTGGAGTTATAACAACTTCCTGTTTGATGGCGAAGCATCGAAATTGGCCGCGTCGTCACGGCAACCAGGAATAACGTAGGGAAAAGCTTTTGATAACTTTTCATCTCCAATGTGTGAAGATGATTGTGTGCGAATTAGAAGTGGGTGCGATAAGATCCCTAGGACTAGTTCGTTCAAATACGAAGTGTGGAAATGGCGAGAAATCGGTCATGTGATTCAAGATGGCCGACTTCCTGTTGGTGGTAGGGTATTGGTCCAAGAGACTTTTTGGTGCGTCTTGACATGTTGTACATGTGTAGCGAATTTGGTGTGTCTATGTCAATCTGGGGCGAGGGGCGCCATATTTTAGGGGGCGCTAGAGAGCCATTTTGCCCCGGCCATTAATGCAAACCATAAAATATCAAAACTTTCGCCAGGTCTGGCTTGTGTGCAAAATTTGGTGACTTTTGGGGCACGTTTAGGGGCCAAAAGGCCATCCTTTTCAGAGAAAAATAAATAAAAATAAAAATAAATAATTCCTACAGATACAATAGGGCTTCGCCCGGTACGGACTCAGGCCCTAATATTGAAATATAAAGTACTGCTATTAGTGTATTAAATATTCTAAGAGGTATAGTTGACAATGTATGTCCAATAACTTGTGCGTATCAATATATGTGAATATAACGCATATATTTAAAATCCCTAGCAATCACTATTACTGGAAACATTTATAAAATTTATCAATTAATTAATTAATTAATTAATCAATCAATTAAAATGATTGAAAAATGCTCCACTAAATAAATTATTTTTTTTAAATTAAATGAACGTGACATTGTACACACTCTAAAATCAATGTCATTACTCTAGAAGTACTATTTCCAAATATTTATAAAATGGGAACAAATTCATTACTGTTACTTGTATCTAATTCATGACTAATACATTAACTGTCAATAGCAGATGCTATTTTGTCATATTCATATTAGAATATTTCTTTCTATAGTCTACAGTACTAGTATATAATACTGAAGTGTTACTGTGCAGGAGCCGTCCTCTTCCTCTTCCCCTGCATTGTCCTCGCCCTGCTGGTCATGGCCATCGTCTTCAAATCGCTGTTCCTCAGGTTCTTCAGGTACGGAGCTGCTCACGTGCACTAAAACGCTCTGCACGGTCACACTGGCCTTTAATTCAACTACTTCTATCTTTCACTATCTCGTGATTGAGACATTTTGATATTAAAGGTACAGTATTCCTTTCTTGTGCATTTCCCCAGGAAACTTCAGCAGCATCTCTGGCCTCCTATTCCCAACCTGGATAAAGTTCTGCAAGGCTTTCTGACCGAGATCAACGGCCAAACATGGGTAAGGGATTTCACAGCACACAAAACCGGGCTCGTATGAGAGTACACAGGGCTCAACTTTAAGGTTGTTAAGGTAGTTATGGCACAGATGGGGTCAGAAAGGAACTGTGAAATGTGTGATATCAGCGTGACTTTAACTTCTGCACACCGCAGAAGTTGCTTTCCCCTCCTGCTACGATTTGATCAGTGACATGCGTGACTCATTTTGATTCAAAATCATTCATTCATTTTACACAACATACTAATATTAGATTTGCACATATTTTTCAATTTCAAAATACCTAATCTAATACATATGTTTGTTCAAATTTGGCATCTTTGGATGCTTGAAATAATGACATTTACTCAAATGCAGCTTGCAGCAACGGCGCACGTATCATTTAACCTCTATGTGGGAAGGCGCGGGGCTGCACTGCCTTTTCAAGTAGATCACGTATCATTTATTACATAAATGCGTTACGCCCTCACGCTGTCACTTCATCCGCTTGAATGGTTTGAGCGCTCACGAGCAAGATGCCGCACATTTTGCCCTTTCAATACTCTGCAAGGCTTTGGATTTGAAGAAAAGCAACAGCTGGGCTTGGGGCAGGAGCTTTTTTTTATAGCTTTTCCACCGAGTGGTACACCAAGAAGGACCGGCTCCTGTGGGTGCCGTACAGTACATACAGTATTGCATTGTTGTGTCTATTATTGCTGTGCTGACACCAGACTAGAGGCCTTCACAAAATTCTGACCTGAAGATGAGTGGAACTGGGAAATTTGTCCAGAACCAAGCACAAAAAAATAAGGAATACCCCCGACCCGATTCACCCTAGATAATACAGAACCCGGGTCCCGGGTCTAGGCCTCAGGTGGCGGGGTTCGGGTGGACCCGTGAAGACCTCTACAGCAGACTATTACTTGTCTTATGGTAGAGTTTGCATTGTTTGTTTATTGGTTATTATTGGCACAACAACGATGCTGCATAACGTCTATAGATAATATGTAGGATGATGCGGTAGCCGATAGACTACGCTGTCTCTATCCTCTCTTATAATGCACTGCAGCCGAGTTATCAGTCATTTCAATTTAGCTTTGTGTGATTTGCCACGGCCGACCTCACGACACGTTACCGGTCCCTCTGCAACGCAGGGCCCAGCGTTCCCAGTGAAGCTGTGGTCCGAGGAAAGCCCGGCGTTCGTGGTGGAGCTCATATCCGAAGAGGAGGAGGATGAGGAGGATGAGGATGAGTGCTTCAGCCCCGGCCCCGGGTCGGCGAAGCCTCACAGGGGTACGGCCCCGCTTCTGTCGCTCCCAGACAGAAGCTCACGGACGAAGGAGGACGAGGAGAGCGGCGCCAGGGCCCGGATGGGGGAGGAGCTCAGCGGCCCGGACTACGTGACGCTGAACGGCAACAACGTGGCTACGCGTGGGAACGAGTACGTGTACGAGCGCGTGGCGGAGTGCGGAGGCCCGGGGAGGCGCGGCAGCTCCGTCCATTTCCCATCATGCACCAGCGGCAGCAGCAGCACAGACATCCTGAACCGCTGCTACCTGCTCCTGGACAAACCAGCAGATGCACTCGTCTGTTCTGCTGATTCAAGTAGAGGCTCAGGGAACCTCTACACCAACATGGAGCCGGTCACCAACATCTAGTATTTTATTTGCTTTATTACTACTTTATTACTATATTTTTCACATTACTTAAGAGATGTAAAGATGTTCCACACAAGATGATGATATTCGACTCAGCGCTGTATATAGAGGGGATTCTTCTTCTTGCAACATTAAAGTTCCATGTAGATTTTATTACTTTGACTTTGTCTTTGTACAAAAATATATCAAATGTGTTTTCATTGTTTGGGATTTTGTTATTAAAATATAAAGCGAAATATTGCTTTGGTCTTAGGAAAAGGCTGAAATAGTGAATCTAATGGATAAAATGGTTCTCAAAATGGAAATGAAAATGTGGACATAAAGATCTGTTCCAATATAATATGATTTTTGGGGTGAATTTAACATGTAAAGATGATTGATGATGCACTAAACCTCACCAGAACAAATTCCTAGATATGCAAATGTGCCTGGTGGAATAATCTGATTCTGATTCACTATGGCTGCTCAGTGCTTAAAAAAATGTACCATACCCATTAGAAAAACTTGCAAAGGCCTTTTGTGCCTCCAAGTTCCAGTTGATGTTCAAGATATTTTTTATTATTAATCTCCCTAGTTCCAAGTATTTAAAAAAGATTTACAGGAAGGGCTTCAAATTGAGTTCCAAAAGGGGGCAAACCTTTTTACATCCATTGACCACAAGGTGGCGACAGAATACCACTTAGTACCAGGTACTAGAGTTCACCAAGACTCAACTGCAGCAGTATACCATGAAGGCCTACAAGTAACAGTTGTGACGTATTCCACCATTGTGCATTCCATCCGCAATTCTAAGAATGAAAATGGTGTCAAATCTCAGTTCAAGATGTGGAGTCATCATTTTGGCTGCTGCACAAATAGATGTTCGGGAAAGAGTTGGAAGTCAGAGGTCGCAAAATGAATTCGATTCGATTAGACCCAATGCTATTCCCAATGAGTATTAATGTTTAGAAATATTTAGAGAAACAAACAACAACTTTAGGTCAGCTTTGTACCAGCTGATAACCAAGAGGCAATAACTTTTAACGTAGGTTGTCTTATTTAGCATGTAACCGAATATAAAAAGACGGAACCTAGGAGCTCTCTATTTGGGATTGGGTTCAGATTTGGGATTGGTAGCCAGTGGACCTAATATCTACCCATTAGACCTGATTTGATAGAGGGTACAGAGGAAGAGCTGTATATGTGTAAATAGATAGTAATATATCTACAAAACCTGCTTTCCAGCCACCTTGGTGATTCCAAATTTAAAGGTACATTTGGTGGTGCCAAGTAATTGTAGTGGCTTCAGAGCTGCATGCTGCGAAAGTGTGGTATCGTCATATAATGGGCCAGGGGCCTTCTGTAAAATATACTAAAGAGTGTCACACATTACACCGTCTTACGCCATGCCATCACATTCATTTTGCCAGACCGGCTGATGTCATGGTCATAAATTACCCCCGAATTGTTTATGAGGCAATAGCAGGGAGAGAGAGCGAAAGAGAGCGAGAGAGAAAGTTTAAAAAGAAAAGCGAGTGAATGTTTACTGGCATACAAGCCTCTCCTCCCAAATAGGAATTCTTTCCATGTTTCATCACCGCCCGGGCCGGGGCCGAGCGGCGCTGCAGCAGCAGCAGCGGCAGCAGACAAGGTGGGCCGGATCGCCGGCTGATGTCATTTCCTCCGCTCGAACCTTTGCATACTATCCACGGCGAGAGAATCGTGCACCGGGAGCTAGGGTGAATATACCCTACGAGATGGATGCGACGCTGTTAGGCCGCTGAGTCCATTTGCTAATTGGAACTGGGCCGGCTGCCATAACGGACTCACGGTGGCGACAGCGATATGACACCTCGGTGCGAAGAGCTCATGAAGCTGCTGGTGGACTCTCACTGGTGCTGCTTCTTAGACCAATAACAGGCAGGAGAATGCACAACACTTACACAGCCAGAACGGAGGAGTGAACGGAGTCACGGACGCTGGCACGGCGTTGCGATGAAGAAGGTGAGGAGACCGTTTCTACGTTGGTACTGAAGGGCTCGTCGCAGGGTGTTCCAGCTCCTGTCGGCTCACGTCCCGGAGTTCATGGAATCAGAAGGTCACGGATGGGAGGATGGAAGATGTAGTAGGATAGAAGATGGAAGATGCAGGATGTAGGGTGGAAGATGGAGGATGTAGGCTGGAGGATGTAGGATCGAAGATGGAGCATGTAGCCTGGAAGATGAAGGATGTAGGACAGAAGATGAAGGATGTAGAATGGACGATGGGGAATGCAGGATGGAAGGTGCAGATGTAGCATGGAAGATGGAGGATGTCGAATGGAAGATGGAGGATGGAAGATGGAAGGTGCAGGTGTAGGATGGAAGATGTAGGATGGAAGATGGAGAATGGAGGAGGATGGTGGATGTAGGATGGAGGTTGGAAGATGGAAGATGAGAGACCATAGTGAGTGACTGTTGGCTTGAGTTTCGGTATCTATGGTCTGGATGAAGGGTTCTGGATCAACGAACACCTATTCTAGAATGAAGAATCAAAATAGCCGTTATTGTCGGACAAAAAGCCATATATTTTTGAAAATTTACAAAGCTGTTCAAATCTTTAGCTTTAGCCCGAAGGACCATGAACAAAACTACCGAGGAAACATGACAAATGTACACACTTTCCATCTGACGCTCCTCCAACGGCTCAACATGAAGGTTTTACATTGTTTCCCTCAAGAATTTGTTTTTATGAATCATCGCGAATCGTCAATCGAGCCTCAAGACAGCGTAGCTCTACTCGTACGCGCTACATCCTCTCATCTCTACAGCACGGAGCGGAGCGTGGCGGCGGCCGGCAGGGGGCGACGCCGGGATCAGGCCTTCTGGTTGATGAGCACCGAGCAGCAGGTCAGGGCGCCGTCCACCTTGGCCTTCTCGGCGTTAGACACGGGCACCAGCGTGTAGTCCTTCAGCTGTTTAAACACCTGCGCGACACACAAGACGCAAACACAGAGACACAGACAGAGCGTCACTGGGGAACACAGAAATCCTCTGAAAAGGTTGGGGTCCCTTTTCGGGTTCAATCCAATCCAATGCGACCAAATCCTCCCCAACAAAATCTAATTATCACACCGTGCTCAGAAGACCCTCATAAAGCAATGTGTCACCCCGTGGAGTTCGTCCAGAAGAAAAACCAGTGTTTTCCTACCAGCCTTCCAAAAAACGGACGGGATATTTTTCACTCTCAACCCGCCGTGATACAGAGCGTGAACCGGCAGCCCGGGCCAAGAGGGACTGATTAAATCCATTCATTTCTCGTGAGGTAACAGTGGCCCCGAGCGAGGCTCTTCAGCGGCCCCGACGTCACGTTCGGAAGCCTGGAATAGCCGGCTGCTTTCGTTTTGACCGAGATTATTCCAATGATCGGTCACTCTTTGTCTGGTTCCACCTGCGTCGCTGTCGTTCCCACGCGGTGTGCGGGCTGTGTTTATTCTGCTGTCTTTATCTTCCAGGAGCCGATAAAGCCCGGCCCCGGGTTGCCCCCGCCGCCCCACAGATGGACCTCTTGCCTTCGTCAATGTGGGGCCGTTATGTAACAACATCGCAGAGGAGTTAAAAATAGAGCGGGAGATTAGCGCGGATAATTTCTTTTTTCTTTCTTTTAAAAATTTTTTTTTTTTAAAGCTGCAGGCGTGCCGTAGAGTTTGCCAGAGCTGGTGAGACTGTGTTTTGTGGTAAAAATGGAAAAAATGGTGTCATATGGAATATATCGCAACTTATATGAATCATGCAATATATTGAAATAACACTGTAATAATTACATATAAGTACGTAGTAATAATTTAAACCATATATACCTATAGCAGTAATTTATCCTATGTATAGAATTGCACTTTGTATATTCACATTTTAATATATTTGGCTATTTCTGTATATTCGTCTATTTGATCTTTTTTTTTATAGAAACAGAATTCTGAATAAACAGAATATGATTCTGATTCTAGAAGTGACTCCTGCAAAACGTGTGTAAACGAACGATATGTGGCGTAAATGTAAGAACCTCGAAAAACTCTCCAATCTAAATGCAGTTTGTCTGCTAAGAATAATAATAATCGTTTTGTGTGTTTAGAAATGTCTTTATTATGACGCCGCTTGCCTTAATAAATAGTATGAGCAACGTTACAAAAATAATCTACATACGGATTCATTAGGCACAAGCGTGAGACATCTCTGAAAGTGTGTGTGTGGAAAGCTCATAAAGTCAGTTTGTACCTCGCTTCGAGGACCGCTGTCAAAGCGGTTTTGAGGCCTGTTTCTGCCGGGGATTTGGCAGACCTGCTTTAATCTGCAGTCCACGAGGAGGTTCTTTATCAAAGCAAAGGAAGCACAAATCACAGATATGGATTTCATCACACTCGAGCTGAATTCTGCTCATTAATCTTCCTGGAAAAAAGTTTTTTTTGCTGACTACACAAGCAGAGCAGCATCCAAAGAGGCAGAATTTTGTGAAAAAAAATGTCATTCTAAAAATAACGGCTAGAGGTTGGAGTTCTAACCGCAGAGTACATTTAGAGGTCTGAGTACTGTCTCTGCAGATTGCAGGGTGTCGGGTTTTATTCCTGTGAGAATCGGGAGCTTATGGTTACGTGTTGCGACGTGGAGAGGGCAGCAGGGGGGTTTAAATGACACGATCTCCGTCTCAGCCTTTCCAAACGAGTTCTTCGGACGATGCCGGGCGAGATGACACCCGAGGGTCACCGGGTCAAACAACATCTGATTCAGTGCTCGTCATAAAAAATACTCCCCCAACTGTGAGGCTGAAGACAGTTCTGGCATTCCACAGCATTCTCTCAAGCTTTCTTCTCGTGAAGATTGGATCTTGACTCATTGGAAATACTTTTCCTGAAATATTCACCCAGGAGGCCGATCTTAATCGTTTTCAATGGTTTGGCTAATGCCACGGGGCGGGTCGTCTATCCCATCTCAGCTAAAAGCAGACAATCTCTAAGGGGCTGCTTTCATACCACTCAAGGCCGTGTACAGTATGTCTGTGACACAAATAGCTTTGTTAAGGATATTAGGAATCGCTGTGAGCACAGTTCAGTCTTTGCCTTAGAAATAGAGGTATTTAGACCCAATCACCTTAGGAAGCAAAATTCCCTCAGTTAGGAGGGTAAGGAATCATTTATCAGCCAACCCAGGAACCCAAGGGCTGTCTCCGTAAGACACTCAACGAAGTCTAGAGCCAACAACAAAGAATTCTTGTTGAAATTCGGGAAAACCATTGGCTTTAAAGTCGGAGTTTCCTTTCCACGCTTGGTAAAAATTTCATGGGCTACTACCATGAAGCACAAAATGTGCTCCCTCACCGTAGGCAGAGTGGACAGGCCTGACCAGCGTGACTAACACAGAGAATTCAGCAACATCTCCGTATCCTTCCTGGCCAGCTTGATAGTATAAATAAACTCAAGGGCTTTGGTCCCATCGTGAGCCCAGCGAAATCACAAGGAACTGGCAAGACTTTCCCCTCAATCATCGTTTGTTTATCTCCACGTTCCCTCCAAGTAAAGTGACTTCTTAAGGCGCTAGCATGCTCAGGGCAAAATAGTTTGCCAGCCTCAATTAGGCAATTAGTCCAAATATCACATAGTTGGTGGCATTTAGGATTACTCTGTCTTTTTCCTCACTGTATCGTCACAAACGCGTGCACGCGAGTATACTGACAACAGCGATCGGGGGCATGAAGTTCTTTCTTCTTGGTTTGCTACGTACTTCTGGATGGGACAAGGGCCCAACTAGGTTGCTTCCATACAGGTTCCTTCCTCAGCCCGCATTGCGCGGTCCTGCGCACTACAAGTCACTAATCCCACTAAATTAACCGGGCCTCACGGAACCACAAAGCTTATACCTTTAACGCCGAAGATGTGCCGCCACAAAATAAAGGACTGTGTGAGATTACCTTCACGCTCGCCGGGAACTCCTCAGACGTGCAGTGCATCAGCACGTGTCCCTTGTTGGGCAGGTTCATGTACACACAGTTGGCAGCGAGGTCGTCGGGCACCGTCATCTTGACATACTGATGGTCGCTCATGTCCTGCATGACCTGCGAACAGACAGACAGACAGATGGACGGACGGGACGAGACGAGACGGTCAGACAGCGAATGGGTCAAACAGGTGAGAAAATGGAAAGACGGCCTTGAGGGATAATCCATAAAGCAGATAGGGAGCGAGTCGCTCAGCAATGTGCGGTTGGACAGACCCGAGAAAAAGTCCGGTATTTTG
>OMKR01045857.1:0-10199 GCA_900302355.1 Cyttopsis rosea | reverse complement strand
AGACTTGACACCTAATGTGTGTTATTTTCTTGTTTACGCGCACGCAATTGACTGGGAAATCATCATGTCGGCAATTTCAATGAGGACGATGGCAACAAACACATATATTCAGACAAGGTAATTAAAATACATACATTTAATGTTTTGTTTTTCACTCTCACAATATAATTACAATATGGAACTTATCATGCAGAAATAAAGTCAAGCATCGGTTTTGTGACGGACTGCGGAACAGTGACGGTCTTAGCGGTGAGTCCTCAATCGCTCCCGACCAGGCTAGCTCCAAGGTCTATGTTGCCGTGGTAACCTGGTCGCCATCTTTTCTAGCGGGATCTTAGGAATCCTCTTATACCGGAAGTTAGCCTCGCTTACGGCATGACCGACCTTTAGGAAATACCCATCAGGTTTGCCGGATACAGAATGAAGCTAAACACACACACACACACACACTGCATATACATACATGCAAACACACACACACACAACTTAGTACCTCCGGATCTCCCGCTGTTAACAGATGCTTCCTGCCCTATGCTCCACCCTACAACTATTTACACACAGTACACACACACACTCCTACAGGTTGACACGGGGCCCATTTGCAGGGGCTGCCCCACTTCCTCTCAGTTATCCTGCTGCTTTGTTTATGTTGGATCCTGTTCCCAACTGCTGGACAACCTCACTCCATCCAAAACTACAAATGTACTTCACTCCGACATATTATGTATAAAACACAGGCATAATTTACAATTGCTACACCCGAGAATCACTGGCTGAAACATCTCTTATGCCTCAGTTTGATCAAATCTTTTTCAAGTCTACTTTTGATGTACACAAACGGTCAATGTTCATCCAAGACCCTTGAGTGGGTGACACCAAAATCACTAGTCACAACTAGGGTTGTCCCAATCATGGAATTTCAGTGATAATAAATGATTAGTTAGATTAGCACCATTTCTCAAATTGTCTTAAATTCTTTGAATTTGGATGAAAACATACATTTATGGACTCTAACAATATTACACAACGATTGCAATCATCTCAAATAATTGCAATCAGGCTATTATGTAAAAGGTTGGAACAGCTGTAGTCACAAATATGCTATATCGGACTGTACCGACAGCTGGACTGAACAGCAAACTTATCCCAGTCCAGAGGGAGCCGACCTCAGAAGCACATTTAGAAACATCCCCTCGCTACAATCAGCTTTCAAATGGAGCTAAACTAGCTCGACCTCGACACCGGTCCCTTGGTGTTGGAGACCGCCGGTCTCAGCCGAAATGAGTACAACCGGACGGCACCCTGCGATGGGTTTGGTGTGCAATAGTGAACCGCTTGCCTACTGGCCACAACGAATGCTTGAATACTGCATCTTATCACACTCACCATTCTACCAGGCAGGGAATCTGTGGTTGGCTTTTACGAGAAAAGAAACCTTAAGGGGGCTGCCGGCGTGCATGCGTGTGTGTGTGTGTGTGTGTGTGTGTGTGTGTGTGTGTGAGTGAGAGAGAGAGAGTAAAATAGAGTGAGATGGGGGATTAGCTGGTTGCCACATGGAACCGATTAGAAGAAGTATCTGTCAAGAAAAGATGACCACACACACAAACAAGCAATGAAAAACACACTCACTTTTAGCGCGTGCACACACACACACACACACACACAGTTTGGTCGGTATAAATTTATCATCCTGCTTCTCTAACTCACTAACTCAACCAGCGCAACTTGACAGCCTACAGAGGTACGTTAGTGATGTTAAAACACCAGCATGATTGGGAAATTTAGGGCCCTATGAAATCGGTTAAAAAAAATTTCCAGATTCCGGTTTATTTTTACCCTAATTCCGTTTTTTTCGATTTATTTTTTCCCAAATTCCATTTTTTCCGTTTAATTTTTTTCTGAATCCTGTGTTTTATGATTTAAGCACATATTGTCATCAGAAAAGACTGTCTAATCAGTGGTGGATGAATAAAATTCCAACAATTTAATAATAAAATATAAAAAATGTAATTAATATCAATGTAACACAACATTGCACTCTTTTCTCAAATAAAGTGCTTCAATACTGTAGTTATAAAACAAAACATTACATCTGTTTGTAAAATAAAGTGCTTCACATCTGAGCTTCACATTATAAATTCACATAATTAAATTATAAATTGCTCAGCTGACGTGCAGACTCATTTGCGCGCTCTGGTCGGAAAATTCCCCCGTTCTCCCCGTTACAGAAGTGCAGGAATTATTATTTACACAAGTAAAGTATTTACACAAAAACATCCCGTTTTTACTAAATTAAGTCCCATAGCAATGGAAAGCAACTGGGAGATGTGCATCTCCCCATTGGGCACAGGACACACAGGGTTTTTGTTTCATTCATTCCATTACGCAGTGATCGGGACAGTCCCTTAAATCAGTTGTGTTTGAAAATGTTGTTTCATACAAGTAGGACACTAACAAAAACAAATAAATCTAAAATAAAAACACAGGAAAGCCGGGTCGGGAACCGGCACCGCACACCACTGCTGTCTGGAGGAGCGAAAAAAAAAAAAACTCCTGGAGCAGCAGCGCAGCTGTAATTTGACACCACAACACAGTAAAGACTCGCGTAGTGTTTTTCTGTTCATTTGGCTGAGGTGCTGTGAAAAAAACACTTATAATGGTAGAGAAAACCCTGATTATTATAAATTGCATCTACATTTTGGCAAATTCCACAATATTCCGCGTTTTACAGTTGATTCCATTTTTATTATTCCACGATTCTGTCCGCGCTTTCCACATCGCCCTAGGCCCAGGGCCCTAGGAATATAAATGAATATTTTTGAATATATATATATATTTTTTTATATATATTTATGGATAGTAATTACTTTCAATAATACTGAATAATATTTAAAACTTTCTAATCTGATTCTAGTTAAAGATTTGCATTTTGTAATGTTTCAACAAAAAAAGTAATAGTGGTGGAAAACATATAGCATATAATAATAAGAAAACGATTTGAGAGTAGTTGAGTTACATTTATGCTGTGGAAGAAAGGCTTTGTGCCTATACTAGGAGCAAAAAACGCAAACACACACATACACAATGGCACATAAACATTCAGAGTAATCCACCCATCTAGTTTTGTATTTATAAATTCCCTTGAAAGTTATCCAGTATGGCTCTCTGGATATGTAGGCAGTGGAGGGAAGAGAAAATCAATAGCAGAAAGATAATGAGGCAATTTGAGTATGTACAGTACGCGCGTGTGTGTGTGTGTGTGTGTGTGTGTGTGTGTGTGTTTGCGTGTGACTATTACCAAGTGCCAATGACATATTTGCAACTGTGTCTGTATATAATATCTCTGTACATTTACTTAAGTGCCACTTGACTATGCCGTCATCACGGCAAGCTATCCAAGCAAGTTTCCGATGAAATGCCATAGGTTTGGTACTTGCAACAACCACTGAAACGGAAAGCCATGTGTGCTTTCAAAGTGCTTATGGGGTAGATCCTTAACTCCCCACTTATGTAACGGTGTGTCACTTTAGAGAGGGATGGAATCTGGACTCTTAATTTGTATGTCAGCAATTAGTAGTGGAATTATGCAGTCAGCTGGCAGCACTGTTGCCTCATAGCTCCTTGGACCTGGGTTCCAATCAATCACAGGGATCTGATTGCATGGAGTTGGCAACTGTGCTCCATTTTTGCATGGGTTTCCTCTGGCCGCTCCAGGTTCCTCCCACCTCAAATGCAGGTTAGACTACTTGGAGACTCTAAATAGCCCATGGGTGAGATGGATGTGAGATGGATGGAATCCCAATTGGCAATTGGTATATGCCCCAAGTGTGGATTAACGTGTTGTGTGATTGTATGATTGTGAATTTATATTTAGGACTCTGGGAACAGAGACTGTGGTTTGCTATAACATTTAAAGAGAGATGAAACGGACTAAAAGAGGGAGAAATATTTGACTAAAAGTGGGCAGGGCTGAGTGGCAATTTATGTGCTGTGGAGGGCGAGTTTGGCCTGGCTTGGTCTGGCCTGGCCTAATGCAACCCATATCGATCTTTATCACCCCCACTTCCTGTGCATGTGATACACTAGACCTCCCTGGACAGGCTAAAAGCTCTCCCCGCTCTTTTGTTTGCACTTGCCCCCCCCCCCACATCACCTTGACTTCCTGAATATGCGCTGTCTTTCAGTCAGTCAGTTTGTGGGCCGAGGTCAACCCAGGCCGAGTAAATCTGTCAAGGCCAATGCTAAGTGGCGGAGCCGTGATGCAACCCCAGCAAAGGTCGGCCTCTTAGATCACTAAAAAGGGCCTGTCAACATATTTAACTATCAGAAGAGCTGTGGTGCATCCATTTTTCCCTACATGGCTTAGACTTATCCATATATCTGAAGATGCCAAGTATATATTATGTGCATAATGGAGGCATTGACTGACAGACAATCTTGAGTTTTCTCAAAGATTTTGGTAACATGGACCAGCAGGTATTGAAATGTTGAACATTCTAACATCCACCCATCAAAAAAAGGCTATTGGGTTTTACAGACAACAGTGGCATTTTAATCACAAAATTCTGTTTATTCAAGCTCTGCTGGTCTGCCCTGCCATGCTCCTGTGCTGCCCCACGATGCCCCTGGACCTTAATCCATCGTCCCACTCAACAGCATCCATTGATTGCTGAGGGAAGCAAGAACAGTGTCAAGGGCCGGCGCCAGACGTGGGCCCTGCTCTGCACTCTTAAGATGTAAAAAAACAACAACATGCAGGTCCAGGGATGGAGAGATTGGGTGGAGGGGGGTGGACAGATGAAATGAAGAGTGGAAGAGGTTAGAAAGAGAGGCAGACAGATGTGGCGCTGTTTATGCTTACATGCAGGAAAATGGGTTGGATTCAACTGGGAGAAGCACTCTGATAGTTGGTAGATGGTATTCCGTCCAACTATAGTTTAAACACTGTACTTAGCGATGATAAAAGTATTGCATGGGTGACAACTTGCAGGAAAGCCTCTGGATACCCCTTGAGGATCTCATGGGCATCCCCTGAACCTCCTTTTGAGAGCCGTTGGCAGCAAGGAGGGGATTTGGATGGTGTCAGAGAGAGGTGTGCGTGCTGTGGCAGAGATGAAGAGGCAGACCAATGCAGTAATGGCAGCAGCACCATTCTGGCTACGGCAGGAGCTCTTACTGATGTGTGAATAATAGATGGAGAGAGAGAGAGAGACACCAACACGCCCACAGCCAAACACACTGCTGGGACACCGTCCTTGTGAAGATGACAATTTGGGTCTCCCTATATTGTGACTGGAACTGGATTGGTTGTGTTAAAAAGGTTAACTTTTATAGCTGTCACATGTAATTTGCTTCTCCTTGTAAATGCATGCTGCTTGGGGGAGTGCATGTGTGTGGAATTCACCAGTGGATTCTGATGTTACGCGAAAGGTCCTAATTTGAGCTCCAGCGGTGGATGCAGGGTATTAACCAACATGGCAGCTTGATGTGAGAATAAGAGTGAGAGCTATTCACGCATGGGGTTTTTCACTGGAGATGTCAATGTCAATCTTATAAGTGCTTACTGCCACAGTAAAACCGGCCCACCGGCCCAGCAGAGCAGCTCTGCTGGCCTACATATGCCTCTCTGTCATACGATGCCAAACTGCCATCCACGCAACAGTAAATATTTCCATAGAAACATCCAGATCTACCAAACCCAACCCCCCAGGAATTTACAGCAACAGACAGAAGCATGCGAGCCACATACGGAGAAACATTCACATCAACCTTGAGGGCTTTTCACAACATGTTCTACTGAAAATATATTCTACTGCTACTTACTGTACACATTTATGCAAAATGGCACAAATTAATTCATGGTGAAGTTGTAACAGCGATAGCCAGTCTTTGATTAAACAGTGAAATTGTGGTTAATTGAGCAAATTAACTTCACCGACGGGATAATAGGTTGACTGGCAGCTTGACTGGTGAGAAATAAGGTCAAGCGGCCGCTGTAATAGACTTCAAAGAGTCAAGTGTCTGTAAAGCCGTGCAAAATGGTTCAAGTAATTAGCACAGCGTTGCTGCAGTGAGGACCCATGAGGGTAAGGCCAATCACAGCAAGTCACATCCAGTTAAAACCATTAAAAGAGCCTCATAAAATACATAAATAAACAAAAACATACATGAATAAATACCGCGGTTAAGAAGCTTACTTTGTAATTTAGACTACAAAATATAATAATAAAATATATAATAAATATAAAATACAATAAAATATAATAAAAATAGGCCTACATGTCAAGCTAGAAAGCAAATCAACAACTGAGAATCTGTATTGAGCGTCTCTCTCTCGCTCTCTCTATCTCTATGTTTTCTCTCAATTTTCCTCCTTATGCCCGGTAAACCCAACATCAATGAAACTGAAAACCGTTCACAGAGATCAACTCGCCGCGCCTAAAGTATATTTACGGATATAATTAATCTTTCTCTCCCACTTCCTCTCCTTTTTCCATCTGAATGACTTGTGCTGCTTTCCGTTTAATTCCCGTACCCCTCTGTTGCTCCAGACAGATGCTCGCAAGGCTGCCCGATGGGATGAAAAGAGAAACGCAATTAACCTTTGAGGAAAAAGGTTGGGCTCCTTGTCAGCGCCGACCAATTAACTAACAATTTCAAACGGAATTAGCCAGCGGCCCTCACGCTGTCCAACGGGCCTGCTAGGAACACCGGACTGGATGGGCTGGGACGGCGGGACTGGTGATGAACTAACAAGCTTAGATAGAGTACGCCCAAGTCGACAACGGTGTCTAAAATAGACAAAAACTTTGCCTGTACAGGCTTTGTCAGGTATAGGCCTGGAGTAGGAGTATTGACAACCTCCATGCCTCCAAAAGAGAATAGAAGAGACTGATAATTTGGGGTTCAAGTCTCCTATGGTTGTCTCCTTGCCTGGCTCACACTGCCGTCGGTGTGTGAATGGGTGAATGTGAGGCATGTAACATGTAAAGCACTTTGAGTGGCCGTAGTGGCTAGAAAAGCGCTACAGTATATAAATGCGACAAATTTACTATTTGTTTTTGTATTGTGTGTGTGTGTGTGTGTGCGGCACAGTGGCTGCTTTTCTTAAACCCTTAGACCCCTCATCTCAGGAGACCTCATTATCACTTATCCCACTGAAAAAAAAAAACACACTTAAAATAAAGACAAAAATCTTCAGCTTTCAGCACCCAGACAGAAGCTCCCAAAGAGACGGGCACAACACAGGCAACTTGCTAGGACAGCCAAAGCAAGAATATTGAGTATAAACACCAGGATTAGACCGGGCCGTTGCAACTGAAAGACTTCTTGTATTTAACATTACAAGCAGCCTGCTGCCGTGCGCATTTCTAAGGAGTATTATAAGGAAAAAAAGCAGCAAAGAAAACAACATAACAGCATTACGTCGATGGATTAGAGGGGATGGATGGATGGTGGATGGATTCTCAGGTTACAGTGGGAGTTTGGAGCCAAGCGCTGTAGTCGCTCTCCTCTCATCAAGTGGTTGAGTGGAGGACAGCAGCACTCAGTCTCGCTGCAGAGTGCAGGAGGCATAAACTAGGACAGTAGACTGTTAATTATACACCAGCCTCACGTTCACTAGTGCAGTAGAACCACTTTTTCCTCTATTACAGTACAACAAAATGTGACCCCATGTGTGATGTGAAGGGAGATTTCATGCACTGAAACATTTTGGAAGCTTTCCCCCAAGATGGAAGAACAATTGTGTACAAGACCGTTAACAACAGCATATGAAAAAAATAAAAAAGCAAAAAATTTTAAGTGAGACGGCTGGCGGTACAGACCCAACATGAACCGGGATCACGAATCAGCTAAAATAATCATGGTAATTCATTTTTCCCAGCTGTAATTTAAAAAAAGAAATGGAAAAAAAGGAATAAAAAAAATAAAAGATTGCAATTAAATATTTATCAGGGTGAAAAAAGTTATATCAAATCAAGGGATAAACCAAACAAAACCACGATATATGATGACGCTATGAACCGTAAAGCAACAAAACGTCAACAAATTTCAACAGTGTGCTAGTGGAGACGTCTTGAGGGTGTTTCGCTTCCTCCCCCATTCAAAAACAATGGGATTCTATGTTGCTATTCCAGGAAATGCCAGAACGTCTGGGCTTGTGCAGGAAAGTGCCTTCTCACTGGAGTAATTTACCGACTTTATGATGATCTTGTGCTTTATATCTAGATGTGGTCCCACACGGCATAACCAACAAAACAGATGATTAAAAGATGACAAGATGACTAAACAATGCTTGGAAACCTTTGACATGCGTTCTACCATTTCTGGTTAACCGCCCAACTGCCGTGTCTTTGTGAGACACAGTGAAGATGATCACTGCATGTGTGGTTCCCACCGTGAAGCATGGAGGAGGAGGTGTGATGGTATAGGGGGTGCTTTGCTTTGCCGACACTGTCGGGTATTTTGAATTCGAGGCTCACTTAACCAGCATGTCTAGCACAGCCTTGTTTTTCAACAAGGACAATGACCCAAAATGCATCCAGGCTGTGTGAGGGCTATTTGACCAAGAAGGAGAGTGATGGAGTGCTGCATCAGATGACCTGGCCTCCATAATCATCCGACCTAAAACTCAATTGAGATGCTTTGGGATGAGTTGGAGCGCAGAGTGAAGGAAATGCTGCTGACAAGTGCTCAGCATACATGGGAACTCCTTCAAGAAGACGGTTGGGAAAGCATTCCAGGTGATTCCATCAAGCTGGTTGAGAGAATGCCAAGAGTGTGCAAAGCTTTCATATAGGCAAAGTTGAAGAAAATAGATTTAGATTTTTTTGGTTACCACATAATTCCATGTGTGTTATTTCATAGTATTGATGTCTTCACTATTATTCTACAATGTAGAGAATAGTAAAAATAAAGAAAGACCCTTGAATGAGTAGGTGTATGCAAGTGCGTGTGTGTCCAAGTGTGTGTGTGTGTAAATATCTCAAATTCCTTTTAACCACAATAAAAAAAATAAAAAAAAAGAAACACAGGCTGGTAACACAAATTTCTCTCTGGATCCATAATGCAGTCTCACACACTAACCAATTCACACACACACACACACACACACAGAATATTAACCATTTGCATATAACGGAGACTCCCTTTTCTTCACACCTTCTCCCTCCATTTTTCCCCTGTCTGCATATTCTTTTTCTGTGCTGCTCAAACACATGCACTTGAACGTACGTACACACACACACACACAAGCGGCAGCAGCATCCTAAGCCAGCAGCGCATGGCCAGAAAAGGGATTACGACATTGCTTACTTTGGAGGACCACGGCTGCAAGCAGTTGGCATAGCAACGGACCAGGAAAGCCATTTCCACGGGAACTGGGAGACGAGCTCACGAGGGAAAGTTTCCCCCCCGCTCGGTCAACACCAAGAAAGAAGAAAAAATATCAAAGAGGAAAAAATAGCCTCCGTCCAAACGGAACAAACAAACAAACAAACAAATAAATAAATAAATAAAGGGAACCCAGCCAAGCAAGATGGGGGTCCTCCGCTGAGTCTGATTCAGATCTGCCTCAGCGTGCCAGGAAGGGGTATTCCCCCTTACCACCCCCTGCCAAAAAAATTATATGCCACCAGGCACAGGTATCCTCAATGTCGTCACTGTGCCAACCGACGCCAGCGGGGGCACTGGCCTGACCACAGTCAAAATGTCACCAGGTTATTCCCTCTGCGTTAGAAATCGGCAGAATATTTCAAACGCACTTTGCGTGTTGTGTGGAAAGTGAGCCGGCCCCAACAACACGTTGGAACACAGGAACCTTCCAAATCACCTTAATTCCTTTCAAGTTTTAGGTTAATGCTCCGTGTGGATGAGGCTCACGTTCCCTCCTCAAAAAGGTCCATTCCTGCAGAAATGAGAAACTTTCTGGACAAAAAATAAAAAAATAAAGGAGGAGGATCTCGATGTGGGTCAGTCTACCACCCCCCAGTGGAAAAACTCCTCCTGGCCCGGGACCTGGTCCTGGTCCTGGCAGGTGGTCACCGAGAGCCTCCCCCTCTTTCACCTCCTCACGCAGAAGATCCTCCAGAGCAGCGGTCCAACTCCCTTTCTGTCAAACTCCCTCCGTCAACTCCAGAGGCAGCGCGCGTGTGTGTGTGTGTCTGTGCGTGTGTGTGTGAGTGAGTGAGAGTGTTGGG
>OMKR01045845.1:0-11500 GCA_900302355.1 Cyttopsis rosea | reverse complement strand
CAACGAGATCTGCAACAAGTCTGAGAAGAAGACCATCTCCCCCGAGCACGTGATTAACGGTTAGCCCATGTGTACACACACACACACACACACACAAGCGCACACACACGCACACACACACACGTTTGCTTGGGATTTAAAACCAAGCGAGCAGCTCCAGCATCTCCTTTTCCCTCCATTCCACTGAATGCAACTGAGAAATTATTTAGAGCCGAGCCAGATTCAAGCCACCGGTTGGACTCCAACTCTGACACCAACACTGCACCACATACACATCCATAACTCCACCGTGTATAATATGTGGCTCAATTGAGTAAAGGCGGTAAAGGCTCACGCGAATGTTCCTTCACATAAGAACCTACAGGAGCTCTGATCCTAATCTCCCCATATCGGCGTCTAAATCGAACTGTACTAAACTGTCCAGGGTGAAATGTTTCAACCATACGGTACATCTTGGACATCAACGAGGCCATGAAGGTAAAATAAATGAATCAACTATAACACTATAACTGATCCCCATTTCAACACTAATTGTATCATCATATCCCAGAAGCACTCCCCGGGTGTAGTGGTCACACTTTGGGGACTAAGCTGCTGTCTTTCCCCTCCTACCAGCAGCATTTTAAAGAGATGATGTCGAAGTCACACAGATACCAACATATAAATCTCCATTAACACAGATGGAGACCTAATCCCCGCTATTTGAGGACAGGCCGCCCGGGGGTCTCCGCCTTTGCCGAGAGAAGGCACCAGGGTCCGACGGAGAAGGTGACGGTGCTTTCTAGTGTTGGTTGGTTGGAAAGTGTTCTGACCTTTCTGTCACTGAAATAATCCCGTGGCTACACCACCATCCTGTCAACCATTAACCTCTTAAGTCCGTCTTTGACGAACTCTCGCTAAGCTACCGGTAAGCTTCCAGTATTAGCGGACACTAGACGACTAGACCTATCCGTAGCTGTGTGGCATGTCATGCTGGGAAGCGGCAATAACATAGCTCTAAAGTCAGCAATCTTTTTTTGACAAAAGTAAATGTACGATTTTCAAACGGGTCCCTTGACCTCTTACATCAAGATATCTGAATGAAATTAGAACCACAAGAGTCTCACCTTTACAGCCAGAGATATGTCAGCTACACAGGGTAAGTTAGATTCAGGGTCCTAAAGAGCATGCAGTGAAAATGTTATTTTCGCCTTTTTTTTCTTTTCCCTGTTCCTGCACACCGTGGTATCTGGAATTCATGGAATTGTATAACTTGGGTATTGCTAGAAAGCTGAGACTCTTGCGAATCCAAAGAGCCCGATTGCATTCATGTGGGATGAAATACGGCCTCATAGTAACCATTTCAATCTGATGACAGCAGTTTCTTTAACTTGACCTTGCTGTATAAAATGACCTATTGTGACCATACACTGTACATTGAAGCTAAGTGGGTTTCTCTGAGCCATTTTCAGAACAAAGTGTCATCCAATCGTCAAAATTGCCAAATACACACAACTCTCCAATTTTCAAAACTTATTGATGCTGCATCACAGCATTAAGTTTTCTAGTGTTTTTCAAGGTCATGAGGTCTTCAGGTGGTCTTTTGGGGGGATTTTTGAGTCTTTTTCCCCATTCCCGAGTGGTCAAAAATGGCTAGAAAGTGTACCAAAGCTGTGTAATTAATGGTATCAACCCACAACTTGGTGCAGCAACTAATCACACATAATTGAGCATGGGAATGGCATCATTAGGCATGAGGATAATGTTTAAAGCCCCTTTACACTCAAAATATTAATAATTTTATCAGGTGCAATTACACACATAAATGTTTATTACCTTTTAATTGATAGAAAAGCTGCATCTCAAATGATTCCTTAGGGTCTCAGCTTTCTGAAGGTGTAAGGCACTTGTATGTGGCACCAACTGCTGACCCTGACCCTTGGAGCCCAAAAAATGGGCCTGGAGCTTAAGAGGTTAAAAAACCCAGAAACACGTAGAACTGTGCTTATTATTATGGGCTACTGATAGTTAGTGAGGCAAGACGATTCGTTCATAGCGAACAAATCGTTTAAATAACTCAGGCGATCTGAGTCACTCCAGAAAAAGAGTGGGCGAGCGAGTGAATGTACTCACAAACTGAAAATTGAGGACTAAATTAATAAAGTCCAAGGGAAAAAAGGTGAAGGCATTTTGCATAATTCATGTTGAATGGGACTGATTAAGTAAATAATTTTGAAAGAATTCTGAAGGAATAATGATTCTTGTGAGAATTCGGAGCCGAGCCGACACATCTGACTCTGGTTCATGGTTCAGGAAGTCCTCCCAAATCTCAAAAAAGAGTGGAACTTTTCATCACTACTAATAGTTCTCGCTTTCAGTTCAACTTAAGCTTGTTCTGATGAATTACATGAATTAGTGAAGCCTTGATTTGTTTTTGATCTTGCAACACAAGAGCTAATTTTGTTTTTAAATTTTTTCCAATGGAATTTGAAATATTTTCACGGCACCCCCTGGCAAGCTTTCATGGCGCACAGGTTGAAAAACACTGATGTGACCATCAACCCGATGGAGTCATGACCTCTTCCTGGAACAACCCTAATGGAGTTTCACGGCCGGCGCACAGCAGGAATCTACAGGCTGAGCAAACTACAGCAATGTTAATGTTGGAGCAAAAGGCTGCTGTGGTTGTTTTAACATGCATGGAGCTGGATATGGGTTTTTCTGGGTGTCATCAGTGACTCTAAGCTGGAAAATAAGCCAGATATAAATAGACACACACACGCGCACACACACACACACACACACACACTCAAACTAGAGTGGATTTTTTCGTCTAAATACAGGCGAAATTTGAGGTGAATTTTTTTCATTTTTTTCTCTTTCGGTTTATCATTAAGTTTAATGCCATCTATCGTCCATCCATCTATCCATCTATAATAGAACTGTCTCTATCACTGTGGTGTTCCTGTATGAATATTCATGTCTCCAGTCCTGCTGACAGCAGATCAGAGTCAAGGCGGTAGAAGAGAACAAGGTCCATCCACCGGGGAACATGAATTAATTAATGCACGTTTTACAAACTTGGCACAGTTTGTGGATGCCAATTTACACTAGCACCTTGTTGTCTGTGCAATCTGCTCATTAATAATATGGTTATTAGATATAATCTGCTGCTCAAGCAACACACCGAATATAATCATAATATAAGTGAAAATCACTCGCTGCCGTGTGATCAAATGATCCTATAAATCTATAAATCGATGACCCCAATCTGAAAAGTAGCAATAAATATAATTAGTAATAATTCATAATATTAATATATAATAATTAATATGTACCTATATTTATTTAATGCATTTTGCTTGTTTGCTGTTTTATTGTTACTATTTGATGGCCTTCTATTGATGTAAATCAGTAAATCATTGTGTGTGTGTGTGTTTGTGTATATGCGTGTGCGTCACCCACCAGACTGTCCACTCCTCCCAGGGTGTGGTTGGCATTGTACAGGGAGTAGGTCAACTGGTATACCCCATCGTTGGTCTCGCTGTTACCATAGAAACCCACACCTACCGCCGCACTGTGGGAAAAGAACAAATGGGGACGAGTTACATTTGATAAGTTATAATAACAAGGAGCGCGCAATAAAACAACTCAAATATATACATTTTTTATTTTATTTTTATTTATTTTCTATTTAATTCATTTATGTGTTCTCTTTTCTTAATGCCTTAATTGTGTTATATGTGGGAACCGAATTTCCCCACAGGGATTAATAAAGTGTTATCTAATCTCATGCCATATAATATATAATAAATTCTGTGGTTTTTAAGAATTAATGTTGGGTTTTTTTACATCGCTTTGAGTTCCTTCCCACTCTGAGCGCCAACGCTCGACCTACACCGGAGTGGAACACACAGTGCATTACAGTACAGCTCCTGAATAATTCATTTTGTTCCAATTTTCACACTCGTTTTGCTCCGATCATGAACTCCCACCGCCGCCACCAACCAATTACTCCATCACCATCCATCCCACTTTCGGTAGATCGGAAGGGAAGAAAGAAAAAAAGAAGAAGAAGAAGAAAAAAAGTCGACAAAACCAGTGGAGGCGCCATTTTTTTAACAACCCCTGGCAGGAATGAAGGGATCAAGGGGGAAAAAGACGGGAGAGACGAGGAGAACACTCTCGCTGCCGGGAGACGTTTAGTCGAGTAAACAGAAAGAAAGAAGGAAAGAAAGAAAAGGAGGTTAAGGGACGAGTGAAAGGACACAAACTGATTCATTCAGAATTCAGAACTCCCCGCGGCGATGTGGGGGCGGGAGAGAAGAAAAACCATCCATCCATCACTAAGAAGAGAAGGTTATTTTACTGCTACGACGGAGAGAAGTTTGTTTATAGAGCAACATAGAGGAGTGTTAGATACAGTAGAGAGAGAGAGAGAGAGAGAGAGAGAGAGAGAGATAGATAGATAGATAGATAGATAGATAGATAGATAGATAGATAGATAGATAGATAGATAGATAGATAGATAGATAGATCGATCGATCTGCTGTTTGATGGGATTGGTGATGCACGATTCGCGATTGTCGCGAACAAATCTTGTAAATGGAGGAGTCTGGAGTCATTCAAACAAAAGAGTCGTTTTGTTCACGACTCGGTAGCAGCAGGCCGCACCCAGGCCGAACCGGGCCTTTACTCTGGATTCACGAACCAAAGAATATAATTGCGACAGAATTTAATGATTCCTGTGAGAATTCCGAACCAACTGACTCTCATTACAAGACACGACAGAATAATCTGAAAACTTGAACAAATCCTTTTGCCGAGTGATTCGTAACGAGCCGAATCTCCAAAATGAGCCCAACTGCCCTTAATTTTATTTAACTTTATTTTAGAAAAGATATGCAGCGACGTGTTAAAAAATTAAAGATTACGGGCATACGCAGCAGCGGGAAAAGGGAAAGTGACAGAGAGAGGGAAAAAATGAAGAAGATAGAAAAGGTATAGGTGGCGGAGACAGCTCGAACCAGACAGAGGAGAAATTCTAATAAACACAAACTTTTTTTAAATGGGAAAATAAACAGAAGAATAATCCTAATCCTATTTTCTGCCGATAATGATGAATATCTTTTTTTTTGGTTTTCTTACCACCAACAAACAAAGCAGAGCAGTCTTCATTTCTGTGTGTTTACAGAGATATAAAAGCACAAGGAAGCTTTGAGGAAAAAAGTATTTTGAAAGATAAAATATGTGTGTGTGTGTGTGTGTCTCTGTGTTAGACGCTCCTTGAAATGATTAAAGGTGAGACATCAAAACTCTGTTTAAATGGGAAAGGTGGCCGGGCGTCCAAACTGTCACGTCGAGGAATAACAGAGGAGGAATTCAGCAGGAAAGGAGAGGAACGAGAAACCTTGAAGAATTGTTCCAAAACGGCAGGATTAAGTCACTTGAGGTGACCGCTGAGAAGGTTCACCATCACCTTTTGATACTCGCTAATGAATCTACAGCCCCGATTGGTTCTTTAAAATGACAGAAAACTCAATCAAAGTCACTTGATACATTGGCGCCAGTGATCTGGAATATTAAACACAGGAAATGGGAAAGTCCTCTTCCAGAAACTCCTCTTCCAGATGTTCTGATTTGGATTTTAGTGGAAAATCATCTGGACTCTTCCAGTCTGTCCAATGTCAATGTCTGGCCCAGTGGCCCCTGCATCCAATTTTTGATTGGCCAGTGTACGGGAAATTCGGGATGTGATGTTCGGGACGTTGGATGTCGAATTGGACATTCTCGTAATGCAACGGTGGACACTGTTAAGAAAATAAACCTCACAATAAATAATAACCCTAAATATAAACAGTGAAAAATACAACTGAAAAAAAAACAACAACAACAATAAATAAACCCCCCAAAATTAACAAAATGCAATAAAATAAACCCAAAAATAAAAATAAACCAGAATTTTTTTTTGACAATTTACAAAAAATGTACTAGAAAAAATTAACTAGATAATATATTTTTTAAACCTTTTAAATGTTTATTATTTTATTAAATTATTATTATTATTATTATTATTATTATTATTATTATTATTATTCAGTCAAGTCAAGTCAATTTATATTATTATTATTATTATTATTATTATTATTATTATTAGAGGATGGATGATGTGATGTGACCTAAGGCTGCGGCTAACTCAATCCCAATCAGCTCCAGACCCCACACACCGCTCGGTGTCCGAGTCGGTGTGATTGGACTCGTATTGAACGCCGCCGCTGTTGCAAAACAGATGGCACGCGATGCAGCGATAGGATTTGGGAGAAGTCGAGGAGGAAGAGCAGGAAAAAGCCACATCCTCGGGAAACCCCCGGCGTCAGAGGCCTAATTAACTTGCAGGTAATTGGGAAGACAGATGGCGGTGTTGCTGTATCTGACTCTTTTTATTTTCAAACTGCGGAGGAGTCGTTTCCTGTAGGAAAATGAGCATCCAAACTCAGCTGTGGAGGTGAAAATAAAGTGATTTTAAAGTCGATTTGTCCACTTTGGAGATAATAATGTTCCTTCAAGAGATTGTATCTGGGGGAAAAAAAAGTAATGATAATAATCATGAACTTTATTTTGCACGTTTCATACAAAATGTGCAGCTCAAAGTGCTTTACAGACATTTGGGAATTAATCATTTACAGTAATTAATAATTTAAAGTGAATGAATAGTACATTTGAGGAGAAAACTAAACAAACAACAACCCTGCCCCCAAAAGTAAAAAAAAGAAATAAAACAAAATAAAAGTAGAAATAAAACTCCCAAGATGCGCTCTGGGGGGAACTGCTTCGTTTTTTTTAACGTTCCTTAATTATATACATACATTCTTAATGGGTCGCTTGGCTGGCTGCCACTTTTGAGTCATGCTCCATTTTTGGAGACATCACCTCAATAATTGAACGTAACATAATAAAGAGTCAAAGCCTCATTGACGTCCTGAGGAGCAGGAGCACGCCAGTGAGTCAGAGCGGAGACAAACCGCGACGTAAAAGTACAGCTCGTGTCCTTAACCGGTGGGTTTCAACTCCTTTTATCAACAGGGTATATGCGTGTATGTGGAGGGAGTAATCACTCAACTTTAAGTTATTGTTGTTTTGAAAGACAACTCCATATTAGATACTTTGTTGCTGACATTGACCGATGAGCTGAGATGGAGAACAGATGTGTTTCAATACGGGACCCGAGCGAAATCTAATCTCTCAGCGCGATGTGACTCAAGGACGCTAAGAATGACTTTTTTTGGGGGGCATTCGACGCTGCTGCTGCTTTCCACCGACAATCGTCCGTGTACAACGGAAGAACTAAACGAATAAAATCTGTGTTCTGGAATGTGATGTGCGGGAATTCTCGAGGCCGGACTAATTTGATACCTACCGGCCGCTGAAGATAACTGTCATGTGATTGCGAGAAACAAGCGTCCACTCCTCTGGCTAACAAATTAAATTAGCCATTCGATGACCTCTGTAATAGCTACCGTCGGAGGGAATAAAGTGCTGACTCTGCTAGAGCAGTCCCAAAATGTTGGCAGTCTCATGATAGAAGAGGATCTTTTTTGTTTTGTGCAAGGAAGCGTGACTCGTCCATGAACCATCGCCGAGCTTCAAGGACATTGGTATCGTCTGTAACTCAGTTTTTCCAGGTTTGATATGAAAATGAAAAATGGGTTGGGAGGAAGTTGTCGTGCCAGACTTACTATCATCTTTGGCTCAATGTCAACTAAAAAGGGGGTTACAACCGCAGACGGAGGAACAATTTTCTTTGAGGGGGAGGAGGACAGAAAATGAAGTGGCAGCGATGTAAGCCACAACTAGGTTATTTGTAAAGGGAAGCGACAGCCATATCAAGTTGACTTCATCTTTATGCACACAGCCTGTTTTATTAATAAGTCAACATGATAAAAAAAATAACCCAAAATAAAATACCCCAGAAACCAGATTTTCATTTTATCACTGGGACCACAAAGAGGAAGGTATTAGATGACCCGAAGGTCCTCGCTGACTCATAACCAACAAGCAGTTCTATTAGGCTTTAATTTTGAAACAAGGCTATTTTGTGCCTTTTAGATAGGTAGCAGCATGTTTGGACCTTAGAGCGTACAAGGCAGAGCACTGGCGCCATTGTGTTTTGTTGTTGTTAACACGAGGAGGTTGAATAGATAGGGGGATTAGAACGCAGCCCTGTGGGACGCCCAAAGCCTTTGTTGACTTTCTCTGACTTTGGGAGAGACGGGAAAAGTTCGACCCACTCACAGAGGCCCACAAATGCTGAACTTGGCCACATTTCAAGACCCGGTAGTGTTTGTGCCTTAATCAACAAGGTCTTTATCTCCATGGCAACAGTTCTAGTTCAAACAGAATCAAGATCAAGTTGATTTGGCGCTGAAGTTCACAATGAAATCTCAAAGGAAGTCGCGATGCAGACAGTTGAGGGTTACACTAGTACAAGAAGTAATGAGGAAAAGCAGGAGCAAAAATAGTTCTGTAATTCATGATTTCAAACCCTTCTTAAGCAAAATCCTGAGAGAGAGAGAGAGAGAGAGAGAGAGAGAGAGAGAGAGAGAGACGAAAAAACCCAGCAGACTTTAGGGTGTTGACAAGTGAGAAGCAGTTAAAACATAGCTGTTCAATACAACAGGACTTGATCTGTTACGCAATCTCATCAAGAGACGTTGTTCCTGAGACGAGAAATTAGATGGAAAGTTGATCCACGAATTGACATTTTGCTGTGGCAGAGGTGACTTTTTGAGTTTTACTGTGGAAAAAACGGAACATTTTAGCATGCCATTCCTTAAATACAAGTATGTATCAATTAAAACACAGTAATATACATGCATGTAGGTATACTGTCTAGGTATAGAGTGTGTAACTTTAGGTCTAGCAGGTATCCAGATAGTAAGCTCAATAGTTATCTTAAAAAAATAAACTTTAATTTATGGGACTATTACAGGCTATTACAGGCTCACAGAGCTGTTGAGCAAACTGAGGCATTAGTGTCAATGGAAGTCACAGTTGTCTTAATATAGATATACTGTAGATATATATAGATATAAGATGTCACATTGCCGTCACTGATCCTTAAAGGGATGAAACCAGGCAGAATACTCGCTGGTCCAGCTGTGGCTAAGATTATCTAGTTTGACAGTCCAGGCAGCGCTGGATTATCTGCAGTGACCGTGCATTACAGCTATTTTAGGAAGAAACTTAGATTATATGAAGCTCCACAGACGGAAGGGAAGAAGGAAAAAGTCGAGGCTATAAACAGCCACTAAAAACAGGGAATATAAATGAGACAACAGGGAGAAACACACTCTGACAGAAAAAGCTGCCAGACGACTCGAGGAGTGCAGGTTCAGAGTGTTACAAACAAATTATTTAGTTTTGGGCGTGTGGTGGGAATACAGAAAGAGACGGGGAGAACACACACAGGCTGACAACCAGACGCATCCAAAAATGTATAAATCATTCAAAAATATCTTTTGACGAACACCTCGATCTGGATGATTTGATGATATTTTGGCGGACATTCTAAAAGGCTTAATGTAGCTCAATGAGGTAAAAATACATTCAACGTTGACGACATTTTTTGGATATTTTACCTAGTTGCAAAGGCAGCACAGCTACTACCATTGATGAAAATAAAAAGAAAATATTACTTTAACTGGTTTCTTTAATGAATACAATTTTAAGCAGAAAATAGAGATTTAATGTGTCTTAATGAGCCAATATGGAACTACAACACTTCAAATTATACCAGAAACTGGAAGTCATATGACTTAGATATGACCCAAAGTAGAGGCCATAAGAGATTAATAGTTAGTATATACATACAATAACCTATGATTTGTATGTTGCCTATGTTGTATGTATGTTGCTGTGTATGATTCACTGCATCATGGCATCCATTGCAGCCTGGTCATCCTGGAGGGGGGACTCCTCCTTCTGTACACCCTTCCCCAGGTTTCTTCCTTTTCCCAAAGGGTTTTTGGGAGTTTTTCCTGGCCCGGTTGGAGGTTTAGACCAAGGGGATGTCATTGATTTTTAATGAAATGTGGTTCTGTGAAGCCCTTTGAGACTGTATTGTGATTAAGGGCTATACAAATAAACCTGATTTGATTTGATTAGGGTTTTTATTGATATATGAATTAAGATACATTAAGATAAAACTTTCCCAACATGGTGATTTAATATTGATTTTCTTCATCTTCTTACCATGTACATTCTAATTGGTGACTATTGGTGCTTTACGAAGATTAGACGATTGTTTTGTTTTGGATGATTGTGTATTTTAATGTCCTCCATCCATCTAGAACCATACTGAAATGCAGCCTTAAACACAACATGTAACTATACTGTATATCACCACAACCAAAATCCCAGATGATCTGTTTCCAGATCGCGATATCGAGACGATATAAACTAAACTAAAACAAAACGAACCAAAAAAAAACCCCAAAACGATTGAGGTCGTTGGGTCCCCTCTCTCACCAGCTGAGGAGGCCGGCGGCCACGGCGGACCAGGTGACGCAGCAGGAGCCGCTCCTCTTGCTCTCCACCTCCTCCTCGTCCTCCTCCCGGCGGCAGCAGCACAGGCAGCTCAGGTAGACGGCCAGGCACAGCAGGTTGAGGCCCAGGCCGGCCGCCGCCACGCAGCCCAGGAAGATCAGCGACTGGAGGGGGAGAGAGGGAGAGGTAGAGAGGGGTCAGAGAAGCGTGTTTACACGTCGACCAGCGCAGGGGCGTGGCAACGCCATCGCTTAGTAGCAAAACCAAAAAATACCATTTATGAAGTAAAATCTCCTGTGCATTTTCACGTAATAGATCTTTTAAAGTGAAAATCCACAAGATTATTTTGTTGCAAAAAAATACCATATTTGATGGGTTAGGGTCAGCCACGGTGGATTTGATGAAGCTGCGTCGCGAGTCGTCATCGGCAAACGGTCGATATGGATGAACATTCCCAAAAAAATCACCCCAAGCGACCAAGAAAAAAAACCCCAAATCAAAATCAATCAGAAGAGAAGAATCGGCAAACTTTGGAGAACAGGAAGTGACCCAGATGTTTGGGGGGTGGGGGGTGAGGGGGCTGCAGTTTCTAAAGGAATTTTGGGGGATTTTCGGACTTGGACTGTAGAGGACTTGTAGAGGATTTGGGGACTTGTAGCGTAATCCACCCATCACAGACGATCTGATAAGGCTGCAATGTATTAGTTGAGTCAATTTAAAGTTATGGGTAAATCGAGACTTTAAAGCAAGTTCTTTTCAACAGTCATTTTCCCAAACAGCAAATCTTTAGTTTGAAAGCCCGAGTTGATAATAACGCGTAACATGGTGTCATTATTATTAAGGTTAATATTTAGAATTTATCTTCTGGAATGCCAGGTGCCACGATATCCTAACTGCAGCTGTGAAATGGAGCAAGAAGTGAGTCCAGGTGGACGCCATGAAGGTCCCGGAGAGTTTCGAAAACAAGGTCAGATGC
>OMKR01045822.1:10020-25598 GCA_900302355.1 Cyttopsis rosea | reverse complement strand
TCCGCCACCGAAGCATCGTTCCGGGTGAGTCACCTCATCGTTAAGAACAAGAAGTCCTTCCAAGATGGAGAGATGGTAAATGGAGGTTCAGACCAAGGGGATGTCGTTGATTTTTTAATGGAATGTCGGTCTGTGAAGCCCTTTGAGACTGTATTGTGATTAAGGGCTATACAAATAAACTTGACTTGATTTGATTTGATATGCGGTTATGCAAGGTACATCAACATACATTGTACATATAAAGAATTCTCAATATATTTATAAATAAATATATGTTTTGCATTTTTGTAGTAGGTAGATCATTTTGACTTGGTCATATTATAAGTAGCTCGCATGCTGAAAAAGTGTGAGCAACCCTGTCCTAGAGGTCACAATAGGTCATTTAATACAGCAAGGCCAAGTTAAAAAAAATGCTGTCATCACATTGAAATGGTTATGAGGGCATATTTCATCCCACATAAATGCAATTGGGCTCTTTGGATTTACAAGACTCTCAGCTTTGTACCAATACCCAAATTAGAAAAGAAAAAAAGGTGAACATAACATATTTTCACTGCATGCAGAACCAGCGCTCTTTAGGACTGACTCTAACTTAGCCTGTGTAGCTCCGGTATTGCTGTGAATCAGAGGCTCTTGCGGTTCTAATGAGCCCAATTTCATCCATATATCTTGATGTGAGAGGTCAAGGGACCCGTTTGTACATAGTCAAGCCCATTTACTTTTGTCAAAAAAGATTGTCGACTTTGGAGCTATGTTACGCCTGCTTCCCAGCGAGTTAGCATGACATGTGCCCGCTGGCGGGTGCGGTTAAAGGGATCAAACATGACCATCTGTACACCTGTATCCACTCAATCCTGCTCCACGGGGGAATATATTGTCTAGAATCTACTTTCATAAAAATATTATTGTCTGATAGTATCCAATATTTCCTTATATGTTTTTGCTTTGTTTTGATATTCTCCTGTTGTCATCAAATTATTAGATTTTAAATAAGAAAATAATTATATTAAAATAAATAATATTTTTTTGAAAATCGTAATTCAATAAATTTCATAAAACACGATTCCATGATTACTTTATACGTACTTGATTAAGCCTAACCAAATTATTTAAACAGCGCTAGGATATGCCGTTTCGGGTGACTGGTAGGGTCGGGTTGCGGAAATAATTGGCCATATGTGCGGGTGGCGGGGCGGGTACGGTAATGCACGTTGCGGGAGTGGGTCTTGAAAATCAGACCCGCGCAGGACTGTTGTTGCAGGGTACGTACTCGTTGATGACGAGGTCGGGCGCGAAGCAGAGCATGTTGCCATTGCACTGCTGGTACGACCTCCATCCCAGGCCGAAGGACATGAGGAAGAGCCAGGAGCACTGCAGCAGCGTCATCTGGTCGTCCAGGTGCAGGTTCCTAAAGCCTGAGGTGCGGAAGATGACGGGAAAGATCTTTACTAAACACTACTGCTACCAATAGCAGCAGTTCTGATCCAAGTACGTCATTTTAAATGGTAAATGGGGTGCATTTATATAGCGCTTTTCTAGTCATACCACATACCTCGCATTCACCCACACACACATTCATACATTGACGGCGGCGGCAACCGTGAAAGGCGCACACCAGGGGGTTAAGTGTCTTGCTGTGCTGTTGTGCGAAGGACACTTCAGCACACTACCAGGAGGAGCAATCTTCCCGCTCTACCTCCTGAACTACTGCACCCCGTTTTAGTTGAGCTACTGCACCCATCCCTGTTTGGGTGCCGGTTCTGGTTATTCAGAGGATTCATTAAATCCTCATAAATTGGCACATTTGCCAATAGTCGCTAGCAGGTGTAGATATATCCATATAGATAGATAGATGATAGGTACTTTATACTTCATTTATTCATCAATAATAAGGCAATAGAATAAAAATAGAGAAAATAAATGACAATACACAATAAACTAAAGTTAAGAGGATGGAATACAATAAACCTAACAACCAACAGTAAAGTAAAATAAAATATGGAATGTACAATAAACCTGTTGATAAACAATAAATATAAACCTCAAAGTTTAAATAAAAACTGTAAAAAATTGGCAATGTACATAAACTATTAAATATTAACCTAGAATTTAAAAAATAAACATAAAATAAACAATTAAATAAACCTAAAATTAGAGGGTAGGGAAATTGCCATTATACAATTAAAACATTGATATTTAAAAATTGATATTATACTATATAATATCAATATAGTCTAGATAAGACTAGATACATTGATATAGCTTGTATACTGCTTGTATTACTTCACTGAATAATTAACTCTGGACACCTTTAGAAACTTAGTTTACATCAAATATTGCATCAAAGCACCAACAGTTGTCCAATCATAACCGTCACACTATCGCATTCAAGACATTTGGTGTTACGGTCTCCTACCTGGCAGAGCCTTGGCCCACTTGACGGCGGAGATGACCTGCCGCCCGCCCAGCCGGTTCAGGGTGGTCATGAGGCGGGTGGAGGTGTCGGGCAGGGTGCTGTCGTAGCCGGCGTAGATGGTGTCCGGCTCGATGGCCTTCAGCAGGGAGAGCATGGTGGGCACCAGCTGGGGCATGGACTTGGGCACCAGGGAGCGGGCCTCGGCCGGCGGGGGCGGCGGGAGCTCCGCCGCGTTGTTGTGCTGGAGGACCTTTAAGCGGTTCAGCTTCTTAGTCTTGCGCGCTGCGGAGAGAGGAGAGAAGGAACGTCAGTACCTTAAAATCATTTGCATTATGGATGGCTGCTTTGCCACAGGCGCCGATTCTGAATCCTAGTATTGAGACAATCAGCAATCCATTACTTTTACTGAACAGTACAGACAGTTAGTTTGGTGACGTTAGAACAGAATGACTAATCCATTTCAGTGTCATTAAATCAAGCCGCTTTTTTTTTTATATGCTTGAAATGGATCTTTGGATCAGATGTATTGGGGGACATTCTCCAATACAATTCCCTTTTTCTTTTACCCTGATTTCCAATACTTTCATCACACATGTATGCCACATGTTTAGCATGTACTGTTTAAGTTGCCAAATTGAGATAAATTCAATAAACAAAATTTTTTTTAATGCTATTTAATCATATCGCAGTGGATAAAAATAACGGATTTGTTCAGTTTCTTTATGTTTTAAACCACGGTATCCATGCACAGGATGTTGCAGGACTAAGCATTTCAGACACAAATCTAGATTAATCTGGCATGTGACAAGTAACGTGTTCATATTTCACAAAATATACACAATGTCAAAAGGCAAAAAGCAATAAATAACCCACTAGAGGAGCATGTAATTCGTACCTTCCAGATTCATGCCTGCCATTAGACACTTGCGAAAGCGGCAGGCGGGGCAGTTCTTTCGTCTGATCTTGTCGATGATGCAGTCGTTCCTTCCAGCGCACAGGTAGTTGTGTTGACCTGGGGGGACGGGAGCGGGTGATTAATCGGATGATTAGTCTTAACGTCACTCGACTTCCATCACAACGTCAGAGAATTTAGAGAAGAACCCGCCACGAACAACTGACAAAACGGGCTTCTGCCTCTGTACCTTCCACGGCCCTCTTGAAGAAGACTTTGCAGCTGCCGCAGGTGAGCACGCCGTAGTGGCAACCGGAGGCCTCGTCCGAGCACACCAGGCAGATCTTGTGGGTGGTCCCGGCGCTCTTGACCTGGACCGAGGAGGACGCCGCTTCGCCTTCCTGTCTGGAGGTAGAACTGTGCAGAGGGGGATGCGAGGAAGGGAGACGGCGTTAAGGGTCAGGGTCGGGCTGCAAAACAGAAGTGCGAGTAAAAAAAGGGCTGCTAGCAAATGTGGCTACCACTCATTCTGCTTAAGATTTAGATATGCATTAATGGTTCAAATCATGATTGAGATGGTCCATTATACCAGCTACTGAAAAGGGTCACGCATGATCTAGGACTTCCCCTGAAAGCATCCATTTTATAAAAATAAAAATAAAAACTTAAGTTTCCATGTAAAAAAAAACAAACAGAATATGAGCATTTCCTCCAAGACAGTGCTTTCTTTATTGTTTTCAAATTCCCTTTACTTTCCTTCCAAACCTCCAACGAGATGGCGGGAGAGGCCTATTGTGTCCCATTTAGAACTCAATTCTCAGAGGGCGTGCGGTTTCAGTGGTAATGCCAGTGGTTGTCATGAAGCGACTCTTTTCCTAACGACTTTGCCGCAAATATTCCCACGCGCGTCGCCCTCCCAGGTGCACTAGAGGGCGCCTGGCTCTGCTGCAGCCCTGTTCCAGAGGTCCCCACCCTCTTTCTAACCCAGTAGCGACAGCAACCTCGCCCACACAATGAGGATATTGAGTCTGAGCGACACAACGCATGCATCCGTCGGCCCGCGTGTCAGCCCATCTGCCGCTGCAGCAGCATGAAAACAAAGGCCGTCTAATTTGATGGGAGCCTTTTGTGCAGTGCCCCCCGTGATGCCAGCACAGAGGCGGCGGCTGCTGCTGCTGCTGCTGCTGCTGCTGCTGCTGCACACCCCCCCTCCCTCACCGGGCCGCGAGAGTTCACAGTTGAGTTATACTATCTCGGGCTCTTTGGAATGAAAGCAGTGATTCCCCGAAAATCTGAGGGTGCAGCTAGATGGGTCCGGGTCACCCCCAAGTGAAACATCAAAGCACTGCCTTCACTGGATCCAGGCGGCGGGATTAAAGACCCAGCCACCGGGATCCTCTAAAGACCCTCTAGCTTCCACAAGGGGGAAGATTTTCTGAGTTCGAGTGAACATGGAAGTATGGTCAATAAAAGATATCGGCTCCTGCTCCCTCTCCTCCTCTGTATTGTGTGCTCGTACATTAAACCTTCATTAACGGAGTTTGGGAGTGCTTCCTCTCCACGTGTTGATCACCAACACATAAAGAGATCCCCGTGGGGAAATTTGCCAGAGAAAGGCCACATTGAGCACGAGGAGCACAAGAAAACATGTTCATGTGGGTTTCTTCCCCTCATGAAAAGGAAACCGGGCCCGTCAGGTTCATACTTGACTCTACGCCTTGATTTGGTGCCACTCCTAAACAGTTAGGATGGGTTAAATGCAAACACATTTCACCAAGGGGATCAAGAAAATAATTATTCTTTGACTTGACTTTTTAGTGGATGAGAGGACAATCACTACTCCTTGTCCACATCAAAAAGACGATCTAGTATAGTTTCCTTGGGCAAGTGATCAGCTGCCCCGACAGCGTTGTTCTATACCTGAAATATCACTTTGACATCTATGAATGATGTAAGTGAAAAACAGGGCTTCCCAATTAGAGAGAATTCTTACTATTCATTAAGTTAAGAAAGTATGTTAAAAAAATATTGCCACAAATATTTATTAAATTATACAGATACAATGATATTTCAAAAGAAATTGACACAACAGGCTCACCTTTGCAAATTAGAGTGATTGACACATGCAATCTGTATGTGGGCTCCAATACAAAAACACAAATTGCAAGTTGGAAAAAAACTAAAACAAACAACCTATATTTGCCCTGCTCTATGTGGAACACCCACTTTAGCGCCACGTCTCACCAGGGGGAAATGCTCCTTTACTTACTCAAAATTTTCCTGGAACCATGGCCACCCTTACTTATACCGTGCTCCTTCCAGAGGAAAATCTCATTAAAAGGTATTCTTGAGGGGGCGTCCTGGTGGCTCAGCCGGATAAGCACACGTACCATATAGGCAAAACGCCTGCAGCGGCCTGGGTTCAAATCCAGCCTGTGGTTATTTGCTGAGTGTCTCTCCCTCTCTCTACCCCCCCATTTCCTGCCTCTCTACAATAAATAAAAAAAGGAGTTTCTTCATAGGTAAGAAACATAGGTCACTTGTGCTTACTGTGTACCATACTCCAATAAGCAAACAATTTAATCCATTTGCTTGACACACATGCAGTCCCACCATTTTAACACAATGGATAATAAGGTTTTGAATTCAGGTTTTTCCATGAATAAAAAAAACGAAACTCAATTTTCTAGACAGAGGATGCAGGTATACGGTTTGTTTTGACGACATGATCTGATGACAGGAGGTAACTTCATACCCTCGTCATTTGATGTATATGGAACTTTCCTTATATAAAACTAAAAAAAGTAGGCTTAACACACAGATGCATACAAAAGACCTTGAAGGCTCCAAGCGAAGACGTGGTAAACAGCGGGAAGAAAAATGTTTGTCCTTCACTCGTCCGCTGGGATCAAGGCTAAGAGGTGTGATCAGGCCAGCTTTACTATGAAAAGGCTTAAGGTTACTGGCCTAAATCCAATTACTGCAGTATTCAGCTTGTTACGCCACCCAACAACAAATAAGGGCTGAAGTGACTGCTTTGCCCCGACACTTGTTTGTGCAAACAGGACTAACCTAGTTAGCGCAAATCTTGTTGATTCGTTTGCCTTGTACTTGAGTTACAAGTACAAGACTTATGTGTTATGCGAGGATTTCCACCAAACCCGGGAAGGGGATCAATCGATGACATTTAATGAGTCTGTCAAACCATGCGCTTGTGGTGAGACCAGCCAGAAATCTGTATTTGTGGATTGTCTGGCATACGGCAATCGTTGTTGCATGACAAAGTGCGGAGACCAAGATTTCTCCTTTTGGAAACCATATGTTGAGCTGTGTGCCTGCCGTCTTCAGGAAGCTCTTGCATTCCCACTTGGGTTTACTATCGGTCAGTGCAATACCAGAGAGAGGAAGAACAGAGATTCAAAGATAGGCCTTCCCCTCAACAACTTCACCGCTTTGGTTTTTAGCTATGTGATCAATCAGCGTGGGTTTAATGAAGTAGGCCACTTCTTGCACCAACAATAAATACTGTGGCCCAGTGCCCTGCTTGACAATTTATAATCCCCTTTTACCAGTAACTGTCAGCAGTATCCAGGCTAGCCCCTGATCCTTATGCTCTAGTCGACACTCTCTGCGAAGCGAGACAAGCAGCAACTGGAGCGATAAAAGAACACAACGGCGCAGTATCTTTTAAAGCTGATATGGAGTATGTGCAGTTATTCCACTTTTCAGCCTGTGGACATTTATTCAACCCACATTGTTCCAAATCAAAGTAAGAAGTGGTCATTCCAGGCACACACACACACACACACAAATAATAAAATAACTAAATGTTGTTACTAGTACTGCTCTTTTGTCTCACATTTAAGAGACATCTTAGGTAAAGGTCATGCCTCCAAGAATCAAGCAAAATGCCGGATGGACCCTGGTGGTAGACCAAGACGGATGGCTGAGTGGGGGAATGAATGATACAAAAAATAAATCCAATTGGACAATATACCATACTATACCGTTGTATAGTTGGGATCCTCATCATAATTGGACGCCACTGCTTAGCTTAACCCCCCTACTGAGGAGAGAGCAGAGGGGAGGAGCAGAAGGAAGTGCTCCTTCCCCGAGGCAAGAGCCACCGAAATAGAAAGGGGAACTGGTCCACTCGCTTTGAATCATTCTCACACACTGAACAGCAGCAGAGCTTTGATCAGGAAGCAGAGAGGGGCTTATTTGACCAGACTTGGAGCTGGCATAACCTAGGAAACGGATCAATATATAATCAATTTATCAATTAATTTATGAGCAAAAAAAGGCATAAGAATTATATACATGTGCAATATATCTTGTGACCAATTATTCCATCTGAAAAATAAACTTTTGCCTTAAACCTGTGACGAAGGCCTTATTGTGTGTGGGGTGTGGGATGTTTCCCTGGGCTTGGTGCAAGATAAACAACCTCAAGGATCCGAGTTGTTACACAGTTACTGGGACTTCATGGGCAGTAAAGTCATTGTAAGGCAAGTTCTTCTCCACATTTGCCACGGTACCTCGAGCTGGATGACATACCACTGGATGTGGGAGGAACCCGCTCCAAAAACATTGAAAATTGCTGACTTGACAACTGTACAGCAGTGAAAATAAGCAGCGGAAAAAAAGCACACAACTGTAGCTCTACCATTCAAATCCCACACCGGTTATTTCTACTGTAAACCTGTTTGACTTCTTGAACGTGACTACAGTGTCAGTGTGCAAAACGGCAAAAACCCATTTATTGGGGTGCGTGGTAATAACAAGGAAAGCAAGAGGAATGGCTGGCATTCATCTGGTGAGTTAGCTTGGCGCCAGCTGTGGGAGGCGGGGAATGAAAGTAGGTCAGGAGAGTGAGCTTCACAGCAACACTCTGTGGTCCGCCGGCCCTGCATGCCTGCCTGCCTGCCTCAGCGCTCACGACACACCCACGTCCACGCATGCGCACCTCCATACACTCATGCATACTACATAATAAAAAAAAAACTGACACAGGCATCTCTCGCTCACTCCGTCTCATCGACACATACACAGAGGGCGTCATAAAACGTGATTTACAGTGGTTCATCTGCTGACACGCAAGGTCTCTGCCCTTGGTTGCAGGAAGCAACAACAGGGGCCGAGAGGCGAGAGGAGGGAGCGAGGTGAGGGCGTGACAGATCAAGACCGTGTGCACTGAATGGGGGCCCTGTTCGAAGCGTCGAGAGCAAAAACACTAGGCTAAAACCGAGGATAAAAGGATATCTCACGTAGCTGGATCTAGAGCCAGAATTGCTGTTGATACACTGATACAAACAGTGATAAATGGAATGATCTAAAGTTCATCAACTCGTTAAACAATTTGCCCTGGTTTATACAAATTCAACGTGGTGCCGCATGGCACTTGGACCTAATTGGCGCAGTGGGGCCTCTCCCAGCTCAGCCGGCCTCCAACAACTCTCAAATGGCAGCTACCAGAATAAAAGTGTTAGCCTGCAGAATTTAGCGTGATTTCAATACTTCTAAGTTGTAGTAAAAAGGTTGATAATCAAGGTCTATAACTTACAGTAGTATTGTTATTTGTGCAAGGCTTGGTTTTATATGGCTTTTGCAGTGTACAGTGGTGCGCCACTCAGCTTTCTGAATGGCCAATGAAAGAACCAAGCAGCGCCAAGCACGGCCAAGCTGCGCAAAACATTAAATCTGTTTGGGGATTTCATTTCTTTATACAAGTGATAAAACAAGTACTGATAATTTCATGTCATGAGTTTCACCGTTTTGGTTGCCATCATTATTCATACAATGATTTCTTTTGATTTCTTATTTCTCCCAAACCTCGAGCAAAGTGCAAGCTATCTGAGGGTTTACTCACTGCAACAAAGCTGGATTTCCTTTCCCTTACTCAGTTCCATGAGACGTGACAGCAAAACAGATTTTAATCTCTTAAGCGATATAGGGAACGGTAAAAAAAAAAAATCAATTGCATCCACATACTGCACAATTTACCCCAAACCTAAATAGTCTTGATACTTTTCCTTTAGCTGTTACACATTATGACCAAAACAACAGCCCCTGGAACTAGCAGGGTGGCATGAACTGCATCACATGGAGAAGCAATGACATTTTACTTGGATAAAACGAAAAGCTCTCTTGCCAAACTAAAAAAAAAGGCACACATCACTTAAAAGTGTATCGATGGAAGACGTAAGGCAATAAAATGCAGAAGACTGCCATGTCTGTCTAATGGCAAAGGCTCTATTCCAGTCAGTTTTATTGCCATCAAATACCATGTCCCTGCACAACACATGATCTTGCCAACAAACCATGAGAATCCATGAATATAGTGTACATTAAAAACAAGCGTTAAATGCACAATTATCTGCCTCCTGTATCAAAGAGTAGTCCCATATAGCTGGAGAATAACAATGAGACTACACTGTAGATGACGGCATATGTGGCAATACAATTACTGTATGACATGCAAGCTGCTAAACACAACATGGGTGTGGTAGTGGGGAGTGGTTTTGACGCCATCTGCAGGTGGGGAGAGCCAGTACTGGCAATCGGAAGGGGACGCAGCTGCAGAAGATTGAGGTGATTAGCAGAGATTTAAAAGCTGATGTGTTTTCACCTCACCCTCTCTCTCTGAGACCGAGGCTGGTCTCCCACTCCAGACTCCACCCTACAAGTTATTATTATTATTATACGTTTGTCTGAAAAGACAAACGTTGTGACCTTTGGTTTGAATCAGAGATGTCGAGACACGGCCCGCCAGCAGGTTTCATCCGGCCCCCGAGATGTTTTGGGTGGAAAGGAAAAAAAAGGAATAAATAAATAATTGAAATAGTCACATCCAGTTATTATCAACTATGTGTAATAAGCAAAGTAAGCGATCGATAGTGGATTTTTATAATAATGATAGTTTGGAGCAGGAAAAATATATATCCGATATCGGACAGCGGAACCATGTAGTGTAGTCAGTGTCATTTCTGGGAAACATTTTCAGTGACACACCTTAAGTCCGGAATCTCGTTTCTTTAGCTGGTTTTGTTCCCCGCAGCAGTTTGCGACCAATAGGTCACTGTCTGGAGCCCTGTGAAGTGTGATTTGGCGGATTACATCGTTGGAATATGTTCTATTTAGAATGGGTGATGCACTGTTCTGTGGCTGCCATCCCTACTATAGCGCACTGGATTCTAAATCTACTGATCACAGGGCAGCTGGATTAACCACAGTATCTGAACCAGCTATTCTGGACAAATGTATAATTAATGAATTACTCAGATATTCAAACAATATTTAATTACTGTGTAAATTATTAACAGTTTTATGAAATGCTTTCTGTGGCACTTATGTATGATAGGCTATTTGTTATACTTCTCTTCTGCTTTATGTAATTTTACATTGTGTATTATTTTCATGTGCCAACAATGCAATTTCTCATTGACTGGTATCTGTAGGCCTTCTTGAATGATTTCAATAATAATAATCCGGGCCGCATGAGGTCCATCCCTAACCCGCAACCAACAGAGACTTGCTGGAGTGGGTTTGGTTCATCACAGACCGGAGGGGAAAATTCCACACTGAAAATGATGTTACACCAGGTTTCTTCCTGTTTTCCCAAAGGGTTTTTATGAGTTTTTCCTGGTCCGGTTAGAGGTTCAGACTAAAGGGATGTCGTATATTTCTCTGTTAAATGTGGGTCTGTGAAGCACTTTGAGACTTGTATTGTGATTAAGGGCTATATAAATAAAATTTACTTGACTTGACTTGACATGAAAGACAGGGTTGTGTAATAAGCAAGCGGAGGACCCATCTTTCCACATTCAACACATTGCAGGTGAACCCATTAAACTCCACAATCCACATCAATCAGGTCATATCAAGATACATTATCGCACCGAGGGCACAGGCTTCCAGTAATACAACGGGAAAACAAAGCATACACCATTAACATGGTTGAAGTCTTCCAAGTTGTGTGAGAAACCCCTATGACGGACCACTGAGTTCCCACTGGAAATTTGTGATATGTCAAATCAGTCAGCAAAGGAGGTATGGGGAAAACTATAGAGCTCAACAGTGAATTTCCGGAAGTGAAAATCCCATTCATATTCTGAATCAAGGATTTTGATTATTAGCCATAATGTCGTAATCATCCATGGTAGACTGACTTACCACGAGCTATGAGATTGTGAAACGATGGTATATGCTCCTGTAGAAGCCACAAGTCTGTATGATATCAACCTTGTTTTAAGAAGAACATGTTTTATTTGCGATGCCATGGAGAAGTACTACACTACCCACAATCCTAAAGTGTAACAGCGATGTCTCTGACTGGTGGAGCTCGCTGTTACCATGGAGCTCCCAGGGCAGGAGCTCGAGAGGAGACACGTGGTCCATGAACATCACTGTCGGCTAGTGAGTTACTGCTACCACTGAACTCTACGATTGTTTACGTTACGTTTACCAATATTTATTAACATTTATTAACAATATAAAGACTATAATAATGTAAAAGGTTAAATTCAAGAAGAAGGTATCATTGGTGTATGGGATAGGATGTTTATGGACAACGTTTGGCTTTTTTCAGTTTTCCGAATTAATTTTTGCTCCGAATCAAATGTTTTATGGTCACGATTCATCTCGTACTTGGTTGGCTAGGTTCCAGGCTAAAGTAAATCAATGGGAAATTCACAGCCGTTCAAAAAGTGGGCGGTCACTCTTGAGCTCTATTGTTCCTGGTGAGGAGGGAGACATGTATGAATATATTGTTGAGCACCAGCTTGCGTGACTAACAACAACAAAGTGGTTAAGCAGTTTCAAGCCCCGGGGATACTGCAGGTAAATAGAGCCCAAACTTCACCCACCATGCCGATCCGGCAAGGTGGCCACATTGCTTTAGAAGGTAGAGGAGCTGGTGATGATGTGGGAGTATTGTACACACTGGCGTTCAGGTAGCGCTAAAGCGCCTCTAAATGTCACACAGGCTGAGGCCAGGAGACGCCACACAAACAACAGGGACACACGCTCACAGTCATCGAAAGTCACACCAGACACACACATAATCCCAAAGTCAAACATAGGCAAACACACCTATTGAAAATATGAAGGCAGGGTAATTAAAGCCAGTTGTGAAATGAAGATAAGGAATATCTTGTGTCTCGCTCCATCTGTTCCTGGTCACTGACGATTCTATCGTGAATGGGATCAGACAGTCTCACGACAGTGGGTTCTCAGCACCATGACTAAGCAGTTGGCATATCTTTTAGTCTGACGCCCACAAAACTCATTTAGATAAATAATAAAAAATAATAGCGCGAGAAAAGTAATCAGGGCTGTACCCTGACTGATATGTGGATTTTCTGCATGCCCGGCCTTTGGACACCAACTGAAAACTCATTGCTTCCCTTTAGATACACATGAATCAGACAGGCATGAAAATAAGCCAGTGTTGATACACGCAAAGAGAAACAAGAGAAAGAAGAGAAGCTTCTCAGATGTGTCATTTCTCTCTCCCCGCTGCTGCCTACGTATTTCTATTGCACTGCTGCGAGACTGGGCCCCAAAGTCTACTTTACAAGCAAGCCCATAAAACCCTGCAGGCAGCAGAGAAAGAGACGGACAATCAAGACATTGTGAGCTCCACGGCCTTCTACCTCTGGGATGGGAAACGCTGCATGAAACTCTGCATGTTTCAGCTGTCACTGTGCACACTGTAAGTACTGTTAAAGAGGATCATGAGGGATATAATGACGACCAAAATCACATCACTAAGCCAGCATGAAGCAGTACCCTATTCTACCTGTTGTCCACGCCCTACCATGAAAAGTCTTCCTCTGCAACAATAGGCCTAAACATTCCATAAAAGGCCACAATTCATTCATCCTGGTTTTGAAATGAGCTATCCTCGCAGCTTGCTTTGTGTGCAGTGGGATCACTCAGAAGCAGAGCACCTCTCATGTTTATTTTTGGCATAATGCAATTGCAGGATCGAAGGGATGTGACATGACGAAGAGTTACTTCCTGTGGAACACTGAATGGTAGGGAGTAGGGAGCAGAGCACGCCAAACTGTTGGAAGGAATTAAATATGGAGCGTTTATAAACAACCATAAATCCAAAGTGAAGACGGATGGGGGCAAATGTGGTTGAGGGGGGTGGGAGTCCTCAATCATAGAGCTCAGGTGAAGACTGCTGAGCAAACCGTAAAAATATGATGCATAATTTGCATAGGCAGTTACAAAAAGGAAAGATTTTAACTGCTACAGCTCAAAGACATGGACAAAAGTGGAATTCCCCTTGCCTATATATATTAGCTCCTCCTCCTTTCTCTAAAAACACCCAGTCTATTTCCGTGGTCAATGCACCCCGTGCAGTGCAATGCTGAGGTGGGAATGGGATGAAAACTCTCTGCAAACATCTGTAAAACTTACAGCGTGACAGTCCGGCCAAGATACTTTCTTATAGTTTGGAGGTTAAAGCTCTGTGTTAAAATAAGAAATTACAACAGTAGCACTTGAGATGCTCTCTCTAAATAAAATTTAGGGCAATCCATGTATTTATTGATAGAAGACGTATATAGAGTGGAAGTGGAATGAAAAAAAGGATGATCCAGGACATAATGACAATGGCTGTATTGAGTTATCAGATCACATTTTCTTGGGGTTTAATATAATTCAAAGGACAAAGGATTCCAAAGAGTCCACACTATGAATAATCCTGTTGAATACTAAGAAGGATTTTCATCATGGTGCAAGTATTTAATGTGAACACTAAATCACTTCCATTCTTGAAATGTAACCCAAACTGCACCAATTGCCGTTGGAAGCTTAACCTCTGCATCTCTTACCTGGCAAAGGTGGGAGGGAAAGAGGGAGAGCTGGAGAAGGTCTCACTGGCCCTCTGGTTGTCCCGGATCCCTTGGCCCTGGTTCCAGGCCTCTCCAATGGTCGCCATTTGGACGTAGATATTAAACGCTGGCTTCTGATCCTTTTGCTGCTGAGCTCCGCTGGGACTGCTGGAGGTTGGGCTGCTGCTGGAGCTGACTCCAAAGTGGTAGCTCTGTCCACCTGAGGTGCTCACCCCGCATATGGAGATAGGGCTGGGGGAGGGCAGCTCAGGAGAAGATGTGCCACTCATTTGGCAGTAGCTGCGGCCAGCAGACGTCTTTTCCTGCTTGATTACCCCGGGGGTGCAGAGCTGAATGAAAGCAGAATCCTTCTCTTTTTTAACCGCTGTCAGAGAGGCGGTGGGAGTGAGAGCTACTGTGGTGGACAGGCTAGAGTCGTCCCGATTTGTCAGGCCACTGCCATTCAGCAGAGCAGAGGTGGCTCCGCTTCCATTGGTGCTTAAAGTTTGCTTGGCGTCCTTTTCGGCGCAGACATCGCCAAGCAGGGAATCATCTGACAGAGTGGAAAGGAAAGCGTCAGGACCTACATAGAAATCCGAGGGGGACCCGGTGAGCTCAAAGTCCGGGAGTAGGTCCAGGGTGTTGTCATTAAACAACTTCTGGTTTATGTCCACATCTTTCCCAATGTGCCCAAAGGCATCTTGGTCCAGATCCATGGGATCATGGTCTACCTTATCCATACTGAAGTCCCCTGTTTTGAAAAAGTTGGGATCAGAGCCCCCAATCAGTGAGTCCATGGAGGAGGAGTGGGTGAGGTCCGCTATGCTGGCCTCCAAACGGGAGAAGTTCTCTCCTAAGGAGTAATGCCCAATAGATTCTGGCTGAATCAACTGTTGCTGGAGCCTCTGGTCCTTGGTACCCCCCTTGGGCTCTGGATCTTCCAGTAGAAAGCCTACAGAGGCAGTGACAGAGGCTGAGGTGAGCTCCTCTGGCAGGGAGCAGTCACTGAGGCCATTGGGAACATCTCCTGGCTGCATCAATGGGCTGGACGGAAGCACAACAGAGGTGGCAGATGTGATGGACATGGCACTGTGAGGGGCTACTTTTAACGTTCCCTCCCCGGGGTTTTCAGTGTAGAACAGCTTGCTTAAATGGTCATCTCGGTTATGTTTGGCCTTATTCACTCCCCCTTTATCCATCTTTTCATCCTTTGGAGACAGAAACAGACAGAGATTAGAGGTGCGCGCCAGGTTTAAACTCAGCATTTTTTTTTTAAATCTTAACAGGCCGACTGGGATTAGCACTGGGATTAGATCTCGTCTTGAAATAATACCGGTCAATTGTACACACGGCTACTAGTAAGCATCTAGTGAAATGTGTTAAACTGGTGAACACTGATAAACAGGTGGCTGGGGGGGGGGGGCAA
>OMKR01045822.1:0-10000 GCA_900302355.1 Cyttopsis rosea | reverse complement strand
GGGGGGGGGGGGGCAATGCTACTGGCCATCATGGTCAATCCCTACACGACACTGTGGCAGAGCAGAGGAGCTGCTTCGGCAACAGCCTGACACAGCCAGGGCGTGGATATCAAGTCATCTTTTGCCATCCTGCATATATTCTGTTGTTAGAACCGTTCATGTGCCCAAGCTTGCACAATGTCCTACTTTTGACAGAATGTGAACTGTAGATAGAAGGTTATTGTTCATTTTTAGGCGTATTGCACGTTGCCAGTTTATCTTTTTTTGTTGTTGTTTTTTTGGTTGAATTTTAGCTTTACTGCATATTGCCATTTTTTTTTCTTTCTATTTCTTATTGTTATGCTTGCCTGTGTGCTAATGTGAGCTGCTGTAACACCGCGGTCTGAGCAAACTATCTGTCCAGTCTGTCTACCACTATAGCGGGCTGGTGCAAGTGTCACCAGAAAGCCAGCGGAGCGCCGAGTGCCATCACTTTCCGTGTGCTAGTTAGCAGCATGCTACATTAGCCGCACTCCACTCGCCGATACCTCTCCAAATGTCAGCGAACGGGCTAGCTAGCTAGCTAGCAAGTAAGTAAGTCAAGGCAGAGACACAATACGACCTTTGTCTTCAACGTGGAAACGGGCGAAGGGGCAGTTCCTACCGTTCCGGGTCTTGCTTGGTTGTGGGTGTCATCAGCAACAACAACATTGTTTTGGTTGCGATCTACAGCACCGTTCGCCGCCCGGACGCCGCACGGAGTCGCGCTTCCGTTCGAGGAGAGAGAGGGGGGGGCGACTCGGACGAAGTCGGCTTTTTTTACTTCTCTTCAAAAGTTGGATAAAGCCACACGACGATCATACGCAGCGCGCAACGCGGGCCCGCGGTGGCGATCCGCAGCGAGCCATTGAGAAAGTAGGCGCTAACCTCCAGGAAAAACATCCAAAATGGAGATCACAGTAAGCCAACCCCGTGGCTGGTCGGTTTACATTACGCAGCGCCGCCTGCCGGGGGGGACCGCGGAACTGCAAGCCCCCGTCCTTGACAGCCTAGTGCTGCCGTTACGGCCTTGTGATGCATTCCGTTGACGTAGGAACTCGGAAAAACCAGATTTCCTTCTCGGAGAAGCGCAAAGGTGCGGCCATTTAAAGTCGGAATTCCGAGTCTAACTTCGATCTAAACTACTCTACTCGAAACTACTACTTTATTTTTAACACGTTTAGCTCGAAAGTGACGACTACCGACTCGGAATGAGCGGTTTCCGAGTTCCAGGGCAACGCAGCATTATTTGGAGAAATGGATAGATTCATTCGGGAAAAAAAAAAGAAAAAAAATATAATAATCTGGTTATGATTAAATGTATTTTCATTGGAAAATGAAAAGGACACAATGGAATGGAAACATAATCAAAACGAATCAAGAGGTGCAAGGTCAAAGCACATTAGAAAGTGTATTTACGTATAAACATTGTATCAGTAAATCATACAATATATACTTAATAATAATAATAATAACAACAACCATACAGTAAATAATAGAAATAAGTAATATGCACACATATCAATTCCATTTACTCATAATAAATGAATTATAAATACAACATATATTTATACAACATTTATGTACAATACAATTCTGTTTTCATTTGAATGAATTTTGTCGAATTTTGTTTATTTCATGGATACAATGGTCACACTTGGACCAAGACTCTTCCTTCTTTCTTCTTTTTCATTCGTCTATCTATTCATTCTAAAACATTTTTAAAAATGGTAGAAAGTTTGATGCGATTTCATGCGTCAAGATATCTACCTCAGTCCTAACCACCAAATGACCTACACGTTTAGATCAGTATTATTCATCAGCTTCGATCAGCCGCAACATTAAAACCACTGACGGGCGAAGTGAATGACATCGATCGTCTCGTTCCAATGGCACCTGTCAGGGGTGGAACATATATTTGGCAGCAAGTGAACAGTCAGTTCTTGAAGTTGCAGGAAAAATGGGCAAACGTAAGGATCCGAGCGACTCTGTCAAGGGCCAAATTGTGACGGTTAGACGACTGGGATCTCCAAAACGACAGGTCTTGTGGGGTGTTCCCGGTATGCAGTGGTTAGTACCTACCAAAAGTGGTCCAAGGAAGGACAACCGGTGATCCCATAGAAGAGCTACTGTAGCACAAACTGCTGAAAAAGTTAATGCTGCTATGATGGAAAGGTGTCAGAACGCACAGTGCATCGCAGCTCGCTGCCTATGGGGCTGCGCAGACCGGTCAGAGTGCCCATGCTGACCCCTGTCCACTGCAGAAATGGCCTACAATGGGCAAGAGAAGAACTGGACCACGGAGCAATGGAAGAAGGTGGCCTGGTCTGATAAATCACGTTTTCTTTTACATCATGTGGATGGCCGGGTGCGTCGTTTACCTGGGGAAGAGAGGCACCAGCATGCACTAACTGAAGAAAGCAAACCGGCGGAGTGTGATGCTCTGGGCAATGTTCTGCTGGGAAACCATCATGTGGATGTTACTTTTACATTACATTACCAAATACACCCCTTCATGGCAACGGTATTCCCTGATGGCAGTGGCCTCTTTCAGGAGGATAACGCACTGCCACACTACAAAATGTTCAGGAATGGTTTGAGGAACATGACGAAGAGTTTAAGGTTCAAGGTTGACTTGGCCTCCAAATTCCCCAGATCTCAATCCGATCGAGCATCTGTGGGATGTGCTGTAACAACAAGCCCGATCCATGGAGGCCCCACCTCGCAATTTACAGGACTTAAAGGATCTGCTGCTAACGTCTTGGTGCCAGATACCACAGGACACCTTCAGAGGTCTTGTGGAGTCCATGCCTCAACAGGTCAGAGCTATTTTGGCGGCACGAGGGGGACCTACACAATATTAGGCAGGTGGTTTTAATGTTGTGGTTGATCGGTGTAGCACTCAGTCCTAAACACCAAATGACCAACACATTTAGATCGGTATTATTCATCAGCTTATAGTGAAATGTAAACTTTAGCTCTCACATCATCCACAGATAGAATAGATCCTGATTAAATACAGAAATAAATGTTTTCTATTTCCTGATACATACCTTTGCTATTTTAAATTGGTTTCCTTCTAAGGGCAGGTCAGTTTAGCACTCCAGGATACACTAATGCACTAATATCTGGTCTCCTTCCAAAGTCCTATACATTTCTTAACAGTTTATTATGTTCGGAAGCCACACAAAAGGCATACTACACAGCACATTATTGTTCATACTGTAAGGAAATCTTACTTTACACTGGACTTTATATTGTCATTATATATATTATTATATCCAAATTTTTTACTTATTATATTGTATTATGCATGCTGTGTTTCCTTTATACAATGTCCCTGCAATTGGGACATTGTATGAGGATGTGGGAAGGACGAGAAAATCATTTTGGGGAGCCGCTTTATCCCCAAGCAGGTGATAAGAAATAAGCACCAACCCCGACAGCACTGACAAACCACAAACCACCGAGTATTTCAATAACCGTTTACATTTGTGTGTAAAAATCAAACACATCATTAAAAAAAAACGACTACTTCTAAAAGAGCTGGCGGCAAAATCTCCCATGACTGAAAATGGGAAAAGATGAGTGGCACACACACAGCTCTAAATCCCCACTGTTTGAATCCCACTCAGGCCCCCGTGGCTGCTTAGCAACCCCCCATCCAGCACTCCTCTGAATTAACAGGGTGAAGCGTGACCACGAGTCAAGGGTGCTCCTCTTCTCTCTGCACCGTGAGAATAAAACCCCCGGATTAAAAATCCCTCACCACCACACGACCTAGAAAACAAACAAGTGAAGAGCAGCATAAAAAGGGAAACATTTGTATAAGCTGTCAAGGATGAGCGTTATTAGACTAGTAACTATGTAATGTGGTTTCAGGAAGAAGAAGAAATAGGCCAAAGACTTTGAAATTGAAATGATTGCATTTCAGATTTTGATGAAAGGTTGGGGGAGAAATACAGTGTTTTGGCACCAGTACTGATTATTGTCAGGGGGCTTTAAATACTGAGTTGCTAACGTTTACTTGGAAAGGTTTTGGAAATCAAGGCTTACTGTTTTTAAAATCACAATGTCTTATTGGATTTTCTGCAATTAATTGCAATTAACTTAAAGTTGCACTGTGTAGAATTTAGAGGCCACCAGCATTGAGGTTGCAGATTGCAACCAATCGAATTCCCCTCTGTGCAGGAGAATCTACGGTCACGAAAAACGCTAAAGTCCCTCCTCTAGAGCCAGTGTTTGGTTTGTCCGTTCTGGGCTACTGTAGAAACATGGCGGTGCAACATGGCGGCCTCCGTGGAAGGGGCTCCAGCCCCCATGGAGATATAAACGGCTCATTCTAAGGTAACGAAAACACAACGATTCTTATTTTCCTGGTATTATACACTAATTAAAACATACTTATGAATATTATATTCCAAGTCCGTTCCACTAGATGCCACCAAATTCTACACACTCCACCTTTAAACTCATGTCAAAATCTACCTGCAATTTTGTGCTCTGCTGTCCAAAATCTCCAAAATAGAACAGTAAAATAAGACACGATGGGATGGGATGAGTTTTTTCTCCAGTTAAGTGAAAGAGGAACACATTGGTTGGACAGATAGGCCTATATTCGATGTAAATCATCCACGCACTGTGTAACATAATCCGATCAACAGTTAAAGCCTTGAGAGAGGCTTGCAGGAGTTTAACAGAATATGAGTTGATATGGTCACAGATTACAGTTCCCGCTAAAACATTTGGGGTTTTCCACTTAGTTTTGTTACAAAAGCGACAATTTTAAATACCAAAGTCTGCAAACGGCATTTTCCTTTAAGATGATGTAAGACGTTACTTCACGGGACGACTCTCTCACAGCTTGAAGCAACATCTTCCCAACCCTTCGGCGGCGCACTGTCCGGGCCAAGCTGCTCGGTGGAGAGATGGGTGCGCACAGGGGTCCCAGCGCTTCTCCCAGATGCCTCGGAGAATCGCGTTCACTTCAGCATCCCGCGCATCCGGCGACGTTTCTGAGCACACCGGTGGGCTACAAACAATCTTAATAATAATAATAATAATAAATATATATATATATATATATATAATTTTTTTTAAATAATAATAATAACCTTGGACTCTGTCTTGGACTCACACCCTGTAAATGCAAGGACACGTGGACCGTGGACGCAAGTGGGTAAATATTTCCTGTGGGGAAAACAACCGGATTTTATTCTTCATTTTTATTTTATTTTAATTATGTCATTGCACTTGGCAACTGGGGATTCTTTTTCTACCAAGTCACACTAACGACCCGGTGCAGCGGTGGTCTGTAACACGATGCGTCCGCTGACTGGGGTCGTTGCTGTTCGGGGAGAACGCGCCGCGGCCAAGCGCATTTACGCACGGAGTTGAAGGACGCGGACCGGACACACCTCGGCTTCTCGTCGTTTCACAACAGAGATCGATGCTTCGGTTTGCGCTTGGGTGCGTTAGGATCATCGTAGGCTCTTCCCTGTGCAATGAACTTCTGGGATATCTGCGCTCCCTCCGCGACCCGGGCTGCTTCCCCTCTCCAGTAAACCGAGCATGGCACTGAGCGAGACGAAGAGCCAGCCGGCCAAAGAGCCGGGCTCGGTGCAGAACCCTCCATCCGATGTCATTGAACTCAACGTGGGCGGACAGGTGTACTACACCCGCCACGCCACCCTGACGAGCATCCCCAACTCCTTACTCGGCAGACTGTTCTCCAACAAGAAGGGCTCCTCCAACGACCTGTCCCGGGACCTCAGGGGACGCTACTTCATCGACAGGGACGGCTTTCTCTTTCGGTACGTGTTGGATTACCTCAGGGACAAGCAGGTCGTCCTCCCCGACCACTTCCCCGAGAGGGGCAGGCTGAGAAGGGAAGCGGAGTACTTCCAGCTGCCCGATCTGGCCAAACTTCTGTCCTCCGACGACTCCAAGCTGTTTCCGGAGGACTGCTCCTACAGCGATGCCGAGGACGGGTCTCAGGGCGGCGACCAGAGGTTCTACTCCTCGTACTCCTTGGACAGGAAGTTCGGATACATCACGGTGGGCTTCAGGGGCGCCTGTGCCAGAGAAAGTCAAAGTGACGCCAAAGCCAGAAGGGTGCCGACCAGGATCTTTATCAGTGGCAGGGTGGGCTTGGTGAAGGAGGTGTTTGGAGACGCCCTGGGTGAGAACCGCGAGTGCGACCGGGCTCCGGACCGCTACAGCTGCAGGTTCCACCTGAGGTTCAGACACCTGGAGAGGGCCTTTGATATGCTGTCAGAGAGCGGCTTCCACGTCGTGGCCTGCAACTCGGCGCTCACCGCGTCCTCCGTGGGTCATTACGAGGACAGGGTCTGGTCCAATTACACACAGTATGTCTTTTACCGTAAGTGAATCGCAGTTATTGATTTGAATATAGACTCGTGCCTTTCTGCAATGCGATACATTGCAGTGGGCGATACATCGATATAGTATCAATATCGCGATATGAGACAATATATCGTCTGGGATTTTGGCTGTTGTAGTTAGTTATTATAGTTACAGTTACAATTAAATGCAAAATCCCAGACATATCTAGTATCATATCAATAGATATAGACATTATATCAACATTGATATTTGATATTATATCGATATTGTATATCGATATCGATGTAATAATGACATCGCGAGACTAGATATCGCATTGGATTTTTGGTCATCGTAATATCGTGATATAGTTAAATGTTGTCTTCAAGGTTGCATTACAGTAAAGTAATGCAAAATCCCCAGACGGTATCTAGTCTCATATCACAATATCGATATCGTGTTTTGAGACTTTATATTATCAATAGTCATCCCCAAAGTGCAAAGTTGCCCTCTTTAGTCTCAGGGAACATGAAATATCAGGCGGTTGTAGTTCAGCAAGCCAGCTGTTTAGCATGTCCATCATGCTTTATTATGGATTAACGCCTGCTTTCTGAGATCCTAAATGGACATATATGCATGTTATAAATAATATACTAACTCTGCATACTAAAATATCACAGCCAGTGCGGGTGGATTCAATAAAATTTGGTTGTTTTATTTATTTGAAGAAATGCACAGTGTGCCCATCACCATATGCCATCATTACACAGTAATTTGGTTCATTCTATCATTTGAGGAGAAAGGAGCTGAACCATATGGCCAATTAAAAAGCACTTTGTTCATTATTCCCAATGGCTCCCTTTGGAAAATGGAAGAAAATCTAGTTTATAGGTCAGGGATATGGGTGTGGTAGTGGACTCAAGAAGGCGAGACGTATGCTTTGCTAATAATCTGCCCTTAATATCAATATGAACTATGACATAGAGATGTGTTTGTCCCCTCATAGGCAAAACATGCAGATCATGCCAAATGACAATGAGTCATTTGGCATTTTGAAGCATGGCATACTCCAACATACACTGCTCTTCAAGAGAAGGGGAGGGGTGTCACTCCAGAAAACGGAATAAAAGAACAGAGAAAAAGAAGAAGAAGAAGATAGGTAGGCAGAAGGGACTTAAGGAGGTATGTCGAGAGGAAGGAGGTCGCAGAACGGCAAACAGATGGAGGAATTAGAGGCTGAGGCGGAGAAAGTAAAAGTTGCATGAGTCCTGGCCACGGTAGGAGGGAGAGAACTCAAGCGGTGGAGAGACAGAGGGGAAGTCAGTGTATGTGCGTGTCTGTGTCGGTGTGTGTGTGGGTGTGTGTGTGTGTGTGTGCGGTGGGGGGTTGTGAATTGATAGAGTAGGTGCAAAAGCAGGGGAGTTCACCAAGTTTGAAGGAGACAGAGGAAATTCTCATCAGTGAGACATCAGCCGAGGTGGGTGAGCGAAACACCAGTGGAGAGATGGGATTAATAGAGAGCAGACAAGGTGAGGGCAGGGGGAGGCAGACAAGAGAGAGAAGGAGAGGGAGAGAGAAGAGACAGAGGCCAAGTCAGAATGATGGATGCACGCGGGTGAGGCAGCCAGACATGAAAGCCCTCTTTCCGCATCAGCACAGTGGCTGGCACCAGCCCTGAGAACAAACACTGTAACCTAAATCAAAAATGTGGGCCACAGGCTGGTCAGGAGCAGGTAGTACTCAGACCGGGGAAAGATCACACAAAACAGGCCTGCTTTTGTCAAGCTGCCTAATTTGCCAGCTCTTCGGCAGTGAGAACGGCAACGTGGAAGTTTGGGTTCGTGCGTGAAAACTGTTCGTGCGGCTCTTCCTGTTACACGCGTCAGTTGTTTTCCACAGGGACTGCAGACTCCGCTCTGGATCTCTGCGGAGTGTGGACCTTTGAAAGCCACTCACAGAGCCATTGGTGGCTGATAACGTGTCAGATGATACAAGTCAAGGCCTTGGATTCGGCAGGAAGTGAAGTCATTGCGCTGCTAACAGCCGTCATCATGTCCAGCCGGAAAAGGGTATATTCACTTCATTTCCGCTCCTTGTATTATCAGCAATGATACACAATTCCTTGTTGATTGGAAATGGTTTAATTCATCCGATAACCATTAGACAGACATACTGTATAGAAACTCATCTTCAACATCCATATAACTATGTGATTTCTAATAGTAACTAGGATCCGGAATGCTTTTAAATTGTTAAAACCCCCGGGACTAGAGATTGGTTTTACAAGGAAAGTGTCGCAGTCCTCTAGGGACGGATCCGGCAGTGAGACTATTTGCCTTGCAGAAATGGTGGTTTGTCAATTATAAGGGATATTTAGGTTTGGGATTAATAATGACTGCCTTAATGCTCCGGTTATAATTGAATCCAACCTCCTATTTGCGCTTGGGACCTGACGCTGTATTGCTAATTTTCTCTGGGGGATTGGAAGAACGCCCCCTAATTAAATAGCAATCTGAGAGCCTGAAGTGCCAGCGGTGGAAGGAGTACAAGTATATAAGTACTTGCCTTTAAATGTACTTCAAGTGTTGAAAGTAAAAGCACTTGTCATATCAAGTGGCCTGATATATAGACCACAATACATTATGAAGTACTACTGCAGCTTTTTTTCTGCAGATTTCTCTGCTCATGCATCCTGAATACATCAATACATCAATAAATCATGATTAAAATAACTAAAATAGCTAAAATAACACCACTGTGTTATAGAGAGATGGTATAGATATGTGCTTTGAAATGTAGTAGGATAAAACCTGAAAGTCTTCAAAACTTTGGGCTTATTTCAAACATTATCATTTGACAAATCATCTCTCAAAATGACTATTTGCACTGATAATGAACATTTTTCCAAAGTAAAAGCATTTCTCTGTCGGTCAGTTACGATATCGAGCCTCTCAACGGGAACAATGCATTACAGCATTTCTACAATTGCGTTACATTAATGTGACAGGGAATAGCATGTTTTACACAGCAGGACGGCTGCGTCTGAGACACATTCATTCATTTTGCCCACTCGCAGAGAGCTCCGAGGTGTCTGTCAAACCGGAGCTTATACAGATGGAATATGATCACACTTGCCAGGTGCGCTGCATTAATATAAATGTTCAGTCTTCATTTGGGCCGTCAATGAGATGATTTGTGGCCGTAACGGGGTCTGAACAATGGCCACAAGTCAACAGGGAGAGAAGGAGGAAAGTAATCAATTGCTCGGGTGTAATGGAGGCTGAGATTGGGCCGTCCCAGGGCTCCCAGGCAGCCTTGTTGGAGCCTCAATAGATTGGCAGTGCTTGCAAGAGATGGATGGCGCTCCTATGAATAACTCACACAAGTCTAGAGAGAACTGGGGCTGGAAAAAAAGCCTCAGCAGTAAGGTACGGCTGTGCCATTTTTCTTACTGTAGGCACTGAACCTTGAGCACTACATCAGCTCAAATGAAAGCTGCTTTATCCCGGGCGCAGTTTTTAATCTATCGAAAAGCTCCCGCAAAGGCAAAGAGGGAGAGTTTTTATTCATAAATCCAATCAGTCATAATTTTTGTATGCTTCAGTCACTTGATTTTAAGATCCTTATTTCGTTTAAA
>OMKR01045820.1:0-11368 GCA_900302355.1 Cyttopsis rosea | reverse complement strand
CATCTGTAAAGATACAGTTACTCTGAACACCCGCGATATGCACGCACACACACACACACACACACACACACACACACACACACACACACACACACACACACACACACACACACACACACACACACACACACACAGAAAGTTTCACCCAAGAAGTGTAGAAAAGACCTTTTAAGTGGTTAACCACAGAGGAGCTTATCGATGGGGGCAAAACCTCTGTACGACAACAGCAGCATCTCTCTCTCTGTCTCTTTAGCGTCTCCATCTTGGATACCAATTTGAGTTGAACTTCTTTGCGTGAGTGCACAGACCACAGGCCGTACGTACGGGGGTAGCTTTGGCCTCTATGGCGATGGGAGATATATGTTTTTACATAAATTAAAAAAAAAGCCATCCTAATATTGTATTCTTTTTTCTTTAGGTAAACTAGGGGACTAGAGGACAGCACAAGAAACAAGAACGGACACTCTCTGGCCTTTCGAGTCTCAAATGAACTTAAGTTATTCTCGTTCCCCCGAATCCCCAGGTGTGACTCGGGCTGCGGTTCGCCGTGTCCGCTGGGAGATTTAGAAGGACGGCGGCTGTAGAAGTTCTTATTAGCAGAAACAGGCCACTCCTGGGTTTACGACTATTGAAAACGGATTGTACCATTTCTTATCATCCTCTTCCTGCCAATTGCTCTCACACAGGATACGATGCGTTGGTCACGGGAGGTGGAGGTAGTGCGGGGATGAGCGTCAAGTCCACCAGCCCACCACTAAATCTGGCACTCAAATCATCTGTCCCACGATCCACCTCTTCAATAAATAGTAGAAAAATATTTCCATTTTTATATCATTTTTCCTGTCCCGTCATGAATCCAAAATTTTGTTTATTGGCAAGTGTACAGACACTTGTATATAGATATATCCATAAAAAAAAGTCCAGTGGTCCTTTCAACCCTTACCGAGCACCGCCTTCCTTTAAGAGCAAATTCATATCAGACTTCCTTTTGTTCGCATGACTCAGCAGTGTTTCCAAGTGAAAAGAAAGTCCTAAGGACGTCTCACATAGACGTTGATCTGTCGTTTTAAAACCATGATGAAACTCTCCAGCAGGAACTTCTGGCAGCGTCCCACGACCACACGGAGACTTCCTCCGGCACAGGTGGGCGAGGTGAAAAACGGTGTGGAAGTGTAAATTGCGTCTCGGGTCTTCTAATGCGCCATCCCGTCGGCGCCTGCGACTGTGGCCTCTCTCAGGTTTAAGGGTCATCCGCAATATATTTAAAGGATCAAGGAGCCGCCCTCTCCCGCTTGGTTTTCACGGCTGTCGGCCCGCATGAAAACATCATTTATGTGTTTTGCACCTTGTCCGCACATAAGGCAATTGAGGTCTAGCTGTGTTTGTCCTTTAAAGAGTTCGAAAGCGGAGGCGCATCAGACCTGGAAGAGTCCTCAAGGGTCCTTATCGCCTATTACGGAAACCCCCCACCCCCCACGCAATTCTACCGCCTCTCTCTCTCGAGAGGATCCCCGGGAGAGAGAGACAGAATAAATTCCTCTTATCCTTCTGGAGTGATCTTCAGTTGGTGTGGAACTGTCCCGTGTGGGTGGAGATGGAGATCGAATGCATCGCTCTTGGATTCCTCAGCGTCTCTCACTGTTCCTGACGGAGGCTTCGTGTCCGTCTTTGTTGTCTCGCCCCAAAACGTTCCGTCCCTGGGCGGACAGGGCCAAGAGGATCAGCACTCGGCGTCCACGCTGTGCACGGTGACTGCCGCCTGCAGGTGGTGCGTGTGCGTATGCAGCGGGTGGTGGTGCGTGTGCGCGTGGCGGTACGGGGGGAACTTGTGGCTGAGCAGCGCCGCCGTCTGCGGCGGCGTGTCCAGGTCCATGTCGTCGTCGTGGTTGCCGACGTCGACGCCGGCCGACAGCGGGTCGTTGTTGCACGGCGGGTTCTCGCTGTCCTCCTGCGGGCTCATGGTGCTGTAGCCTGCAGAGACGGAGGGGGAAAAGCAACGACTTGTGAGTTATTTGTGGTGGACCATGAACCTTTAATTGGCATCAGTGTTGGAATTGGCCCAAACGGTGAGTAGAACGTGATGAGTTTCGGAGTCCTGGATAGTTCACTGGCGAAAGATGATATTGCCACATGGGAGGTGATGCAGTTTACATTTGACAAGTTTCAGGACATTTAGGGAATTGCTATGATAATAAACAGAGTTGCAGCTGCTATGGAAAAAAATAAGTAAAAGAACCCTGAAAATCAGAAAGGGAATACAAGGCTTTCAAAAATACGGATAGTTATCAATGTTGCATTTGACCAATAGAAGGAGCAATAACCAAATAAACCAAGGCTCATAAGGACATTCAAAATGATTCATTTCAACCTAAACAATACCAGGTTTAAAACATTATCAACTACTGTCTAAACGTACTCTTCCCGAAGCATTAAATTCATGGGGAAAAAAAAATCCCATTACGTCACATGACTTCCCACTTGCCATGTACCAGGTTGACTTATCAGTGTTCCAAGATTCATGGGATGCTGACAAGGTTAAAAATGCAGCTGATACAGGCAAAAAATAATAATAATAATAAAACAAAAAATACAAAGGTATTCCAGGATGCGTTCCTTTCACTCGGGGAGACCGAAACATGAGCTAACAGCAGTAATAACGCATGGTTTATCGTTTGACATCGCGGGGGATTCGGGATCCAATCGTTTTTGTCACAGTAACGACGGCAGCAGCGAAAATGCCGGCGCGTCTCATTCCGCCCGTTCATATCAGGGGTTCCCGGGTAAGTTTCAGTTCCGTGACACCTAACTAGCACAAACAGCCGATGCTGTGAAACCCGGAGAGGTATCAGGTGACCTATTTCATATCAGATGCGGGAAGATTACAATGCAAAAATACAGATTTCTAATCACTGCGGCAGCTCTAGTCCTGGCCCTGTGATCTCTCACTCCGCTGATGATGTGCTGCCGTTACCAGACCTTTTCAGCTCCTTAACAAAAAGACTCATCAGCAATGGTGTTGCTGAAGGACAAGAATGCACTAGTTAGACGGGACGTCAATTTAGTTTTTGGTAAATGGTACTTTATATGAACGAGACATTGATTCTACAGCTGTAAACGTGGGGGCTGAGGACACATTAGCTCGTCTTTTTGCATTTCGTTTATAAATTTCCTTTTACAGAAAGGGGGTTCTCATCTGTTATTCATTAATCAACCAGGGTGAATCTACTTGAACATAAAAATCGGAATGATTCTCCCCCCCCTCCCCGAGTTAATCAGATTCTGGGGTCTTCAACGTGGGCTGAGGTTTGGATATTCGGTAATTATTTAATGTGGCACGCGACGTGAGTGGAATACATGGGTATTTACAGAAATTAATGGACAGGATTGTTTCATCAGAGGTATTCCTTTTTTCAAATATACCACTGTTGTGGCCTGTAAGATCTTTTTTAAATAAACGGTTGTTGGTTCATGGAGCTACTTGGGGGATGCATTGAGGATGAGGTTTGCATTGCAATTTCACTGAAACACACATCGCATTTTCCATGTGGTTACAAGATCTATGTTAAAAGCCATCTAGGCAGTGATTGGAAATAGAAGACTTGGGGAGAAAGTAGCAGAAAAAGAGATAACTAGATAAACCAGAGAGCTCAAAAACAAGTGGAGGAATAGTGTTATATTTCATGTGCTTTGTACAGTTTTATCCTAGGGATAAATACATAGCAGCACTAGTCAGTGTCCCTGGTTTCTTGCCATTTTGTATATTTGTTTGTATATTTTTTTTCTTTTCGGTGATTGCATCGTCCCTCGGGTACGGAGAGGTTGCTTCCAGGCTGATTAAAACCGTGTAAAAGGACATTGTTGACATAGATACACATCTGTGAATCCAACTGGAAATGCAGACATTTCCATGCATTGCCTCTGCCTGGTCGGCTTTTACTGCAGTCCCTCTTTTTTTAAGCTTCCGATGTGATAACAGCACGACGCGGGGCCATCTTTTATTAACGTTCAGCAAATAACCTTTTAAGCCTTAAGTACCTCGTTAATTATATTCAGGGAAAATCTCTACAGTTTCTGAAGATTAAACATTAAACCTCCGGAGGCACCGAACCAAATGACGTGTGAGTGATGGAGTGAGAGATTGAGGGAGAGAGAACGAGTCTTCTTGTAAAGGGATGTGAGCACTGTGAGCGTTTCTCTTTCCGTCTCCAAACGCTCATGGATCTACATCTTGCCAGAGTCCTCTGATCACTCCACACTTGAGGAGTCCCAACCCTGGAAGCGTTTGAAACTCACTTTGTAAATATTCATCAGACCACGCTTGTTATTTTCCCGTCGCATTGACATTTTGTGTGGGAATAAACAACAACAAGGGAACAAACCAAACGATAAGCAATCGGTATCACCCAAAGGTTTGCCAACAGCGGGCTCTCACATAGAACTACTAAAATAAATGCACTGGAAAGAACTGGATTCATTCTAATCTATTATGATCTAACTGCAGGCGTGATACTGTCAAATTGACCCATTTTCACAGCATCACGGTTGCCATTTATCTTCGAGAATTTTGTCATCCAATAAAAATTCTTCAAGATAATAATCCTTCAATATACTTACTGTGATCTAAGTTTTAGTACTTTCTCCCGTAACATACTGTGATACACTGCTGTCCTGCGACACACCAAGTTGTACCTTAAAGGTTCTGTTTTGTAATGAACTGTGATTCAGCTGTGAGTCAGACTAGAGTCTTTCTTCCAGGGGTTTTATTTCAGGAGGACTAACTGAGCTTTGAAGCCGAGCGAACACAAGCTGCCCTAGAGAGGGGAAGTCGAAGGAAAAAGTGAACAAGAGACAGAGAGACAGAAGGGCGGAGGAGGAGTCTCGGGTAGCCGTGTGGGTGACGGCAGACGGAGGACCGAGGAGGAGACTTCAAAGAAAAGCCGGCGCGGTCGGCTCAAGGTGACAACTTGGGCACAGTTTATCCTGTTTTCCCCCGGAGCCAAAGTCTTTTCTGTTTCTGCGAGAGCCAATGAGTCAGACGGCGCTCCTCGACCCCGCCGCCGCCGCCCTATCGTGGCGACAATTACCAGAGCTGAGAGAGGTGGAAATAATGAATTCCTTCCTCTGTTCTCAAACTGTGGTTTAGAGAGATTTCGAGAGAAAGTTTAGCCTAAAGGCAGCCTAAAACGCAGGTGTTATTGTGTAAAGACTAGCTGGGACTGGGGAATGCCGGCTTTGCGAGTGGATCCCTGGCAGAGCCGGAAACAGTTCGGAGGTAAAGACAAATCCTGGAACTGATGGTTTGCATATGTCGGCAGGACTATTTCATATGTCAACTTCTTCCTATTGAGTCGGTGCCACACTCGGGGTCGTCACGATGAAATTTTAGTTGATGATTAATGTCAACTAAATAATTGCGATTAACAATTTCATTGTCTCACAGTCAAAGTATAAGCCTTTAACAGTGTAATAACCCATCCACCTTATAAAGAAGTGTCATTTATTGCCGCTTAATTCTGATAGAAACGCGCCAAATTCAAATTGGCTGACAATTTGGCATTGGATGAAAACATAATTATGGAATCGCGATGTATTTCGCGATTAGTTCAAATAATTGCGATCAGGTCATAATTACACAATACGAAAACATTTTCAACAGACTGTAGTTGAAGGTTTGACATGATGTGACCGAAACACAACTTTTTAACCCGACTCAGCGTGCCGACATGCATATAAATAACTGTGGTAGTGGGGAGTGGTTTTGGCGCCATCTGCAGTTGGGGGGAGCCAGCACTGGCAACCGGAAAGGGACGCAGCTGCAGGAGATTGATGTAATTAGGAGAGTCTTTAAAAAGCTGCAGTGGTTTCACTTCAGCCTCCTGACAGTGAGGCTGGGCTCCCACTCCACCCAACATTTGTGACTTATAGAGTATGTTGGTCTGAAAAGACAAATGTTTTAGTTTCTGTTTAAATAAACGCCCAGCTAAGGCTGTCTTTTCTTCCACCTGCCTCCTGGTCCATCTCTAACTCGTAACCGACAAGAGACTTGTTACAATCACATTTTTCAGTTTCGTTAATTTTTTTGTTGCTCATGAGCCTCCAATTCTCCAGTTCCCCAAATGGGAACGTGACAGGAACTGACACGCATGCTGAGCTGAGTGTATGTGTGTGTGTGTGTGTGGGTGTGTGTAGGCCCTCTGGACGTTGGGCGGTGGTGGGAGGACTTATCGGGCGAGCGAGGAGAGCAGCCGCAACTTCACTGTAATCTCCGACGCCCCCTCCCTCCATTAGCCCAACTAATCTTTCTCTCCACTCCAGCTTTTCATCTTCACTCTTTCATCACCTCGCCTGAAAGAGACGCTCTCAAACCCCTCTTTCTCTCCCCCTCTCTCATTATGAGTTATGCAACACATGATTCCTACTCCCTCTCGCTTTCTCTCTATTGTACTTTGTTTTGCTCCTTCTCCGCTACAGTTTGGTGCAAATTGTACACCATGGGAAGGCGGGTTTGACTGTTCTTTCACATTCCCCCTTTTCTTCTCCATCTGCAGACGCATGGCAAATGAGAAAATGTAATTTATTTTGGCTATCTCTTCCCTCGCCTTCGCAATCTGATGTAACAGCTGTGCAGAACTGGAAAGGTGGGCTCTGACCTCACTCCCAAAAGAGGAGGCATCCAGTGCTGAGAATCTCTCTCTCTCTCTCTCTCTCTCTCTCTCTCTCTCTCTGAGAGGAAATAAAAAAGCCACATTGAGGCCTGATACAATGCAATTCAAAAAGGCTGTGAAGCACAACATGTGAAGCATGTGATAACAAGGCTATTATCTGAAATAATAAAAACACTATAAATGAGGTGACTGCGCATTGGAAAGACATCGGTCCATTTTACTGTGACTCATTTTCATCACTCTGATTCATCTGACTCTGTCCGACTAGATATATTACAGATGTCGCCGTGGTTTCCACAAGAATGAAAACTTGCTTCTTCTTCTATTGACCTCTCTAAGTGAATTTGTCCGTTTGAAGCGTGTGAAGGAAAAACCTCCTTACCGTGGTCGCTCTCCGTCCCCGAGCGTCCCCAGTACCTCCGCCGCCGCTCGGGGCTGTGGGTGTGTCTCTCAATCACCGCCGCGATGAACCGAGTGTTACTGACTGGAGGGGGGGGGATAGAGACACTGTTTAGAAGTAACTCTAAGATTAAAACCAAAGATTAAGATGGTACTTGTCATGAGTGTCAATTACCGTCCCCTTTACCGACTCCATTTCCAACAAGGTGTATAAAAGATGTCAAATTTCCTTTAAATTGGATGAGTATATTAGTCAGATCCCAGATCCCAGATCCAATCTGGCCCCGAGCCCCATTCACGTGTAATCAGCAAAACCCGTTAAATGGAAGGGTTTAGGTTCAGAAGGCACTCACTGATTCCTCGGTCCTCGTGGCTGTCCTCGTCCCGCTCATCCCTCTCGTTGTCCAGGTTGGACATCCTCACCGACATTTCTGGAAGAATAACAGTAGAAAAAGAAGAGGACAGAAAGAGGAAATGAGAGGGATGCTTCAAAGTATGTTTATGTGAATGAGGTGGAATTTCCATCAGCTAGACCTCCCTGCGATGTGAAAGCTTTTGGAGTGGCGCGGGCATGTCTGCGGGGATCAGCTCCGACGCTAGATTCCGTTTAGCTTTTAACAAGCCGGCTACACACGGCCTCATCAGTCAAAAAGAAACCTGTTGTGCCCGCGTGCAAAGGTGAATTCCATCGCGGTGAGCACAGCGATACGAGGCCACAGAGTCACAATTGAACATTTAGCGCTTAATAAATCTGACCCATTTCGCCGTTTAAAAACAAACAAAAAAACTGTCCCTTTTTATGTTCGAATCAGAAAGGTTGGATCACGCTACGCTGGTCTACACCGGCCTCAGATTCCTCAATTTCCAGATTTACTTCAGCTAATTATGATTATTATTAGAATTCTGTAAATTCCACTTCTGTGTGTAACTAAGGTACGGTGAGGCTTTTAATCTGGACCAACTGAAATGGCCTCAGTCAACCCCATGGTTTAAAATAGTCTCAGACTAGAGTATGATTACCAGAAGAAAGATTATCCAGGTCTAAGTGAAGGTTTAAATCAAACCTGGACAGAGGCAGGTTTATATGTGGCCTCCAGGTCAACCTTGACAATAGAGAAAATGGATTATCTGGACTAAGACCAGCACCAAGACCAGACAGAAGGAGATGACTAGTCCTTCATTACCATAGTCTAGGACTAATTAATCTTGAATTAAGCAACGTCTCAGACGGGTGTTTTTAAATTCTGGATTCATTTAAGTAGGATCATCTCTGATTTAGATTAAACCCCGTCTGTGAAACTGCCCCCAAGTGTTTTTCCTGCACGTTTTGTACCTTAATGACCTGTAGGCTTTTTGACAAACATAAATGTCACCACTGATTTACCCATGACGTTTCTACCAAGACTATAGCCTTTCCGTGTCTCTGGCTCATGTATATAGAGGATCGTTTCTCTTTGGTTCGCTCAAGTCTTTTGATAGCCTGTATTCACGTGCACATATCTCTGACTCCATTCATCCATCCTGCGTGGTGCCTACCCTGCGCGGCCAGCGGTGACATGTGCTGGTGCGAGCGCCGGTGGATCTGGTGCCTGTAGGCGTAGACGGCCAGCACCAGCACCATGATGCATCCCATGATCCCCCCAGCCACGGGTCCCACCGGGGCACTTTTGATCATGTTCAGAGACGCCACCTCCTCGTCTGGGGGGCAGAGAGAGAGAGAGAGAGAGACAGAGGAGAAAAGAAGGAAAAGCAGACTGGTTATTAAAAACCGGCTACAAAGGAAGCAAACGATTCCAAATCGCACTGAAATTTTTCAACATCTCTCTGGCACTGCAGATCTCACTAGGCGAACTGCCATGAAACTGTGCGATTAATCTCCAGGGCACGCTGCCCGCTCTGCTGATATACATACAAGAACTGACTAAAATAAACAAGACAAACAAATGAGACAATCAGAAGAAGTCTCTGTGATCTATCAGAAAAGTGACAATTACCTTGGATCAACTAACGTTTTTAGGATGCCAAAGTCACCCAGTAACCATCAAATCTGTGATTTTTTTACTGAGAAGTATCAAATAATATAGGGACACTAGTGTCTTGTATTTCCACTCACCTATGACCCCCATGCCGTCCACGTAGGGGCTTTTGGCGCCGACGATGCCCCCAAAGCACTCCTTCTGCAGGGCGCAGTAGGGCTTGTCCAGGTGGGTCTTGCCGTCGCTGTCCACCATGCACCACTCGCAGTCCAGCACCCCGAAACAGTCGCTGCAGCAGGACGCAGGTTAGCGGGTCAGAAACCAGATCCACCAAACCATCTAGAGAACACCCTGCTGACTTCCATGGAGCTGGAACTCTCACGCAATACGCCTTTGATTGTTTGGTCTTTCTACCGATATTATATTCTCATTCAAAAATGTTTCCACTAGACTGTTCATCGTTTTCTACTTCCAAGTTGTGTTGCCCACTGGGCACCTTTTACCCGCCCGGATACCATGAAAGAGGGAATCTCAAAAGAGACACTCAATGAGGAAAGAAGGAAACGTGGCATCATAGGACCTATTTTGGGCAAATTAGGACAAATTATTTTGGAGCCAGTACTTCTTTGAGTATCACATCGGCTACTTTTATGATATAGTAGAGCATGGAGGGAGCTCCAAATGGATGAGAGTAGACAATATATTTAAACTAGAAAGAAATATATCAATATATCAGTTTTAAATGTCCTACGAACCAGTGTGCATATCAAGTAACCCCAAGGCTGAGAATGTCCATCATCTGACATTATTTAAAAAAATAATGTGCCTCCGTGCTCTGCGTGGTTGGTGCGTTAGCCACTTCAGCATAGTGTGCGATGTGTGTTACCTGCTGGTGTATCTCTGGCTGCAGCGGGTGTTGATGCACTGGGGAAGGGTGTCGTGGAGGCCGGGATCGATCACGTTCATGCTCAGGGGCTCCTGGTGCACCTCGCAGCTGGGGTTCCTGCAAACAGAGACAGACGCACATACACACACAGTCAGAATACTACAGTCATCACAATCCCAGAAGAAGTGTGACCTTAAACGCACTTAGAAATAAAAAATATCATTCATCAGTGTTTGGGCTTCAGCTAGACAACTCAAAGGGAACCATCAATGCGATGCCTGACAAAAACAAAGATGAAAGCCTGACAGGTTTAAAAAAAAAGAAAGATAGATAATAGATAATTGTGTGTTTTTCCCATAATAAAAGAAAGTGGCATCTGAATGACTGTCACACTGTCGACAAAGGACAGAAACGCAAATGGAAAGACAAAGAAAAAGAGACAGACATGAACAGGCGGAGAGATGGAGAGAGAGAGTACAGACAAAGATTACACGTACAAAGACAAAGAAAAAGCGTGAATAGAGAGAACAGACAGAGAGACTGACTTGTGTGGGATGGATCACACCCTAAATGTTTTTATTTCCTCTTTTCTCAATTTGGAACATCAGCAGACTGCTGGGGAAGGAGCCAAGTAGAACACTGGCCAGTGCAGTGTGTGTCCTGTAATTGACGGAAACCAACCTGTTCTCGGCGTAGGTGAGGTTGCCTGTGCACTCGTTGACCTCTAGGGGGCACTCACACGGACATTCGCATTCATTCTGCTCCATCCTGAAGGACAAAAACGACAAAACATAATTTAGATATTTGGTGTCAGATAGCACACACAAAATGTTGGTTATGAAGCGATAATAATAATAACAATGAAGGTTATCTTGTGCATGTAATTTATTTATTTTGATCAATATTTTCGATATTTCGCAACAAAAAGTCTGATTTTGCAGTTTTTGTGTTTGTTGAACTTAAAAATATGTAAAGTACATATATTCCAATGAAATACATTTATTTACAACAGTAATTTCTCATTTCTAATAGGTTTACACTGGTATAACATTTTCAGGTTTATTTTCCATTATTATATTTCTATATTTTTATTGTGTACAGTTAACTGAGTTTTTATTGTATATTGCCATTTCCCCATATATTGCCACTTTTTCATATATTTATTTATTATTTTCATAATTTTATTCTATTGTTTGTTATTTTATCATTTATTTCACTGCTTATTGGTATTGATGTGAGCTGCAATTTCCCCCGGTGATGAATAGAGTATCTATCTATGTGTGTGTGTAACCTGTGGCAGTTGAGGCAGAGTCGGTCCACAGTGCTGCAGGCGCAGAAGGCCAGGGAGTCGCATGTCTCATTGACAATGCCAGCGAAGGCATTGGTGCCAGGAATACGAGTCAGACGGTACTTGGAACAGTGGCTGCCATGGACCAGGTTAG
>OMKR01045819.1:0-14049 GCA_900302355.1 Cyttopsis rosea | reverse complement strand
TATATTGTTATATACAGTCTATGTATATCTACATTCTACACCTTCTCAAAAATATTCCTGTGTGTTCTGACCATGTGATTTGAGTCACACTGTAAATGGAAAATGTTTTTAATCAAACAATTTCCACGAGACTCAACTTAGACTTTCACATTTTTACTTCAGTGCAATAAACAGATCAGATAAACCTCACCAGGGATCCCAAATCCCTCCCAAATCTTCTTCCACGCATCGTTTTTTAAAAATTTATTACGTCTCTGTCACATCATAAAGCACGGGGAAGCCGGCTCCCGCAACACTAAGCTTCTCCGTTTTGGAAACAAAAGTTTGGTAGGAACCAAAGTCAAGGCTTTGTTCAGGGTTTATTAGCAGACGCACCGGCGGACATATCGCTGCCCCGCGTCACAGCTAATTAGCATAAAGTTGAAATTAGTTCAACTTTCTCCCGTGGCCTAGTCTCAGAGATCGCTCCCATTGGAAATGAATGACGTCCGGCCGCTTTGGCGCTGCATGTCGCTTCTGGTGTGAGCGTACGGTTAGCCTTTGCCCGTGGTCATGTTATCCTGGGGTAATTCCACTTAAAAGTTTTGAAAATTCCTCGGGCAAAGTTATTGGCAGCATTCTCATTTGTCTTATAGTTTAAAGGAGTGTTTAAAGCTCTGTCAATGGAAACATTTGCCGTTTGGAAACCCATTGGCGGTTGTAAACCTCTTTTCATGTTGTCAGTAATGGTTTCAGACTATATTGGTTCAGGAAATGTGGTTGCACATAGGCATCAGCATGTTAGTGTGGATGTCCTAAAAATATATATTGCAACTGAGTGTCAATTGCTTCACCTTACCCAATGCTGTGTGTATCTCATGTTATTTTGAGCAGTGATTTACTAGTTGACAGGGTTGTCAAGCACTTGTTGGTGAAAATAGCCCAAACAGAAACCCTGATGAAAGTCTGAGTACACGGCGGAAAAGCAAGGTCAGGGAGTCGGTCGTCGGGTCGTCTTTTACAGGGGAAGGAGAGAAGCAGTTTTTTACTTCAGAGCCCACTTGGAATAACCAAAATCCAATAAACCAACCCAAAGCCCAAACCAGCCAGCACACGCAATAACCCAGTAATTCTTACACATATTGCTGCTGTGTCAAAGAAGCCAAACTACTTTCCCGCTTGAACCCAAACGCAGTCTGGTAGTAGGCTGATTGAACATATAATATGTTTTTCAAATAGTGATTTTAAACGTTAAGTTTTCACACCTTTCACAATATTTGAAAGATTTACTCTTAAATAGGAATGCCGTGTGGAATGTGATAATGAACCACAAACAACTTAGGATTTATATGCTCCTGGAAAATAATGATGGCAGGCCGCAACACTAGCTTTTAGAAGCAGTTGCCAAGTTGGCCACCATTCATAAGCTTTGGCCGACAAAATGGCTGCGAAATTGTATTCATTTTATAATCGAGTGAGACCAATAGATAGGTTGGAGGGAGATTTATAAAAAGATGCTGAGCTATACCATACAGGCAACCACACCGCTCAAAATCCGGTTGCCCGGGGCAACTGGGCAACCCTTATTGCCAAGACTTTTTATGGTCAGAACCTGACAAAACTCACAAAACATTCTTCCGTCAACGTCTCTAGTGAACGTAGAGATGATGCAGAGTTTAATAGGGGAGATATTTTAATCAGATCACTTAGTTTTTCTTTCTTTCCCTGAAACGCATTGGAGGGTAAAGGATCATTCCCCATTCGAGTCGACCGTCATGTGCACACCATTAGACAGATGCCACGGTTTACTGCCCAGGAATCTTTATTCCCATATTCTCATCAAGTAGCTTCTCTCACCCACAGATTAATTGTCTGTCACTTCATGAGCTCAATGAATCACTTTATTTGTTTGTGTGAATGTTTTGATGTTTTCCATTTGTTTGAATGACAGCCAGACATCTACACACACATTCATCTAAGTCGAATGTTTCCAAAGCATTTCGACTGAAGTGCCTTTACAGGGTCATCTTTAAATCTGTTTCTCGACAGAGACAAAGACAATATTGGAGCTTCTCATATCAATAGTTTTAGCAGCTTGAGTGTGATCATCGCACTTTATCTGATCCACTTGTCAATCAATGTTTACAATCTGCTTCTGTTTTCAAACGGTAGTCACACAGCAGCAATGTTTTTGAAGAAATCTCAAACCCAAGCATATCAAAGTAAACGGAGACACAGGCGTCACGTTAGGCCAGCGTTAGAACATTTAAAGGCATATATTTGCAGATATACTGGGATGGATAATTGGTGTCAGGCTACTGCGGTTGCTCGACATGGCAAGCAAGACGGTTGCACTGTTTAAAATGAGAAATTCAAACTGTCTGGAGGGGTTAGGGTTTTTGGATTGCAGTTGTTTTGGTTGAAGGAGTTGAAGGTGAGTTGAGTTTCCTTCTTCGACATGTGTGGAGATGTAGATTCTACAACATACATCAATGTTTATTTTCTTTCTTTTGTCATGAAAAAAGAAATCCCAGCAGGAGCTCCACAGAGTATAGTGATTTGGTGCTCATCCCCCAAAATATTTCAGCTTATTATCAGTGAGAAGTCATTGTTTTTTTCCCCAAACAGTAAAATTATTACAAAGGCATACGCATTCATATATACAGTAGATTCAGTCTGTTGTGTTGTAGTCGAGTCACAAAATCTCAAGTCCTAGTCCAATCACCAATTTTGAGTTCAACTCTCATGAGATGACAAATACATGAAAAAGCTAGTTTTTCACATAGACATAACACAGCCATAACACAACACATCAAAATGCATTTATTTACTGATCACATCACCATTTTCAGTTTCATTTTATCTGTATGTGTGTGAGAACAAATTTTAAATATTCTTTCATAAACTATCGACCACATTTCACCGAAATGCCAAGCAAAAATATTTGAAATTCCAACATTTGCAGAAAATGACAACTCGTCTAAATAGATGGAGTCAAACGGTAATTCCATCCTGTCGAGTCTGATGAGTAATGAAACGGAAACCCACTATATTTAAATCAACATGTGGGTAAAATAGCCTAATTCCATCAGTTTACATTGATGTATTTCCATTCGTGTTTTACCACGTGGAAGTTTGGGAGACTTATGATAATGGGACTTAACATATTGTGTGCATGTGTGTGTGTGTGTGTGTGTGTGTGTGTGTGTCCTGGCTACTAGACCATTAGACAAGGGTTGTGTGTAATCCCTATTGTTGCTGAAATGCCACCGCTGTTATTAGGGAAGATTTATGTGTTGCGCCCAGGGATGGTTTGGAATGCCAGCATCCGTGCACGTTCCTCCATGTGTATGTGTGTGTGTCTGTGTGTGTGTGTGCGTGTGTGTGATTAATGCATCGTACGAGGGGACAGAGTCCTGATGCCAGAACGCATTCATGTTTATGAATCATCACGTCGGCAGATGTAGCCAACTTCTCTGTGGCCATAATTGATTCGCGGACAACAAAACAATTTACGCCACATTTATCTGAATAATCTACACAAGCCATTGTCTATGATGTGCTTTACGCTGTGTTCCTACATGGCAAAATATGTGCTCACGATAATCTGTGATTTGACATTTGATAATATGATGATGATAAGTCCTGTAATTCAGAGGGAGAAGGAAGGAGAATCTAATTAAGAATAGTATAGTTTAGAGGTTTGATATGTGTTATGAGACTAAAACCGGAGAAAGATAAACATTTCCAATGCAGTCGGAAGGTCCTAGAAAGCGAGATTGATGAATCATAATATACATAATCATAATACTAAACTCCTTATGATTATTTAATGGCGGCTCATATCCGGTGCGACCTTCAGCACTTGTGGGAGTCATCCTTTCACAGTCAAATGCACACAAACACAACACACAACACAACACACAAAAAAGCACCATGACCTACCACTGATGAATGATGGGAGACCCTGAAATGCTTGTTTGTGTGTGTGTGTGTGTGAGCGCGCACGCGTCTTTTTCCGTCACACTGTAATGGCAATCAAAGTTGTCATCGGCGACGGGGATTAAGATATAGACGGAGACATCTCTGAGGAGCGTGGCAATCATTTATCACATTTATGCAAATGCGAACAGACACGCGCACGCAAATACACACACACACACACACACACACACACACACACACACACACACACACACGTTGAAACATCAGCATGGGCAAAGCAAGACATTCTTCCCTTGCGTATTCTGATGAGACCACTGAGTTTTTAATTTAAGGTGTAATAAAGGATGGGAAGCGGAAGAAACTTGGTGTGTGTGTGTGTGTGTATGTGTGTGCATGTGCATGTGTGATGACAGTGGAGAGAGAGGGGATTTGAGAAGGTCACCTCGCCCTCTCCGGAAAGGACGCCGTGATACACACAAGGAGGCTGCTTCAAACCACACAGTGTCACTTGTCATTCATCATCCTTGCCTACACCATGCTCGCGGCCCTCGGTGTGTGCGTGTGTGTGTGTGTGTGTGTGTGTGTGTGTGTGTGTGTGTGTGAGTGTGAGTGCGTGTGTGTGTGTGTGTGTGTGTGCGTGCACGTGCACACGCATCCTAGCTAGTTTGTGCATGGGGATGGCTGTCGGGTTGGATATGCCGTAGTTGCCGGATGGAACATGTCGCCATGTCATCTCGAAGCCTTTAAGAGGCTCCAGGAACGGTGCTGAAAGTTAAAGGACACAAGATGAAGGAGGGAAAGATGAGAAGTATGCAGGGATGGCCAGAGGAGGAGGGGTGGGAGCGGAGAAGAGGGATGTCGTCATGATGAAAGGTTAAATTCTTTCTAAAGATTTGGTTCCTGACGAGTGACTCGGTAAAATTACTTTCTTCTTTGGATTCAGTTGGTGTAATGCAAGTGGAGTCGGTTCGGCTCTGTCGGGCAGGGACATTGGAAAGTTGAATTCTGTCAAAATTATTATTTAGGCGCAAGAATGCCAACTGCGGATCCCTTACTAATTGAGTCCTCTGTAATCATTCTCAGTTTGTGAGTCAAAGATTCTCATTCATCCACTCGCTGAGTCAAAACTTAAGGAGCTTGTTTGGGCATATTGCACTTTTCGTTTTTAAATCAAGGTCGGGGTCGCGGTGAATGCCGGTGCGCCCGGCTGCAAGTTACCCGGTCACGAAAGAAAAGAACGAACAAAAGGGCTCTTTTGCCAGAGTGAAAAGAGAGGAGGCGGTGGTGAAAACAGAGGTAAAGAGGAAGCAGTAATTGGAACCAACTATTCGGCAGAAGGAAACTCATTCAGATGCAATTGTCCATGCAACTCTGTCGTACTTTAGTCTTCCTTACAGTACATGCATTGTCGCTTAGCGCCGCCTCTTGACCCTCATCTCTAGTCCATTGTCTATGACTTTACAGGCCTCAGCTACTGCCTCCCACCCTCTATCTCTCCCCATCTCTCTCCCCACACTCTCCCTCTCCCATCCCTCTCTCTCATTCACTCAGAGAAACTACCCTTTTCCAAGGCAGCGTTGTCACATCCAGTATCCTCAGAAACTCAAATCCCTCCAAACACTCATACACCCGAACCCCTTCCCATTGCCTCGCCCTCAGCGACATCATATGGAACTGCTCAGGAAGAAGTTTATGTTGGTATCCATGTTTCAGGTGGTTGGGCAGCCTGAGGCCAGTGCATGGAAGAAGAAGCCTTTATCTGTCCGACCAAAAGGATTCCTCGGCTGACCTGTGTTTCAGCAATTTCCCTACCAATATGTTTTGGCTTATCGTATGACCCTTGCCATGAAAAGGATGCTATCCTTTCACTGCCTCCTGGCATTGGCATTGCACACAGTAGCTAGCTATTGTTGCAATCATGCTTGCTTATATGACATGCACCTCATTTTGCATGCAACTGCACAAAATTGTGTCGAAACATTTATATGTGTGTGTATGTGTGTGTGTGTGTGGGGGGTATAATGGAACATCAGTAAATCAGACTATCGTCTCCCTTCAATCTCACCTGACCGTCCTTACAAGATTGACAGAAAAATGCTGACAGTTGGATGTTGGAAAGAAATAAAGAAAGAGAGAGAACAGGCGTGGGAGGATAATAATATCTATGAAACTCGTTCTAACCACAAGGTGGAATAGTTAAAGAGGAAATCCTCTTCACGCCCACGTGACACACATTGTAAAGACAGCCGTGCTCATTGAAAGACATTAACTGGCGGTCATGAAGTGAACATTTGTGTACATGTATGTTTTTGCACACGTGTTGAAGAATGAGTGGCATGTGTTGGATGTCCATAATGTGGCCACCGTTGCGTTTCAAACTTGGTTTCGGTGCATCAAGTGAGTCAGAGGGAGCGGAAAGCGAAAAGTAATGACATGTAAATCCTAATCCCGCTCTTACTTTAGAAATACTTTTAATGTGATCAGACAATGTGTATTATGATATGCAGTTGGTTTACTGTATGTAGACTAATGAAGAGTCTATTACCTTGTTGAGAGTTGTGGCATGTGTACAGCCTTTTCATTGTGACGATAGCTGCTCGATGTTTAGAAACCGACTTAGCAGAACATAGCGTAGAGTGTCTTGATGTGGTGTGCCTTCAGGAGAGCGATAGTCTATGTCCAATTTTTTACTGTCCATTGGGCACATTTTAGGATATCAATGGACTTTTAAATGCATTGCTTGTACCAGTTACCAGGAGTGTTCTCGGCCATGGGGCTTACAATGAGATAATAGTTGATAATTTTCCTTGGCTTCCGTGTCTCTGATACAGCGAGAGCACCGAGGGTCTCTTGGTCACATTCCGTTTAGTATTCAGTGTTTTCAGATAGTAAAAGTTACTCCTGTTTCACGCAGGTCCCATCGAGAAAAAGCACAGAATCTCATACTAAATTGCACTGTTATTTGGGTTCATCTATAACTGAAGCAGCTCTATGTTCTGCATCTGATGTAGACCCTCCGAACATGCTTAGTGTATATCTGTCAATGTGACCGTGCCAATGTTTGGTTAAGTTCCCGAAGTTTATCTTAATTTATCTTAAAGCAATTAGATGGTGGTCCATTGATGCTTGATGTGTGAGATTTATGTCGCCTGAGATATTGATGGAGTTGTGATATTCTCATCATGGCAAGTTCCTGCCTTCATCCTCTGCAGAATGTCATCTATACAAACTTTCCATAAACGCTGAAACTGCCTTTTCTACAGCGAATTGTCATTTTCAAGACTTGGACCTGTTCAAGGCAGAAAATGTACTTATTTTCCTTACTCTGCAAATCTAATTTCCATGAAGCATCTTTCCCTTTTGTTTCGTCATGTGGTTGTATTTGTGCCTTGTCCCCTAGAGCACAACACACACATACATACAAGCACAATAAAACACAGTGTTTACTCATATTTACAATGACTAAACAGAGTGAAGCATGAAATGAACATGTCAGTTTGACTCTTTTAGGCTTCCTATTTTAACCGCTGTTTTGAAGTTTAACATCCTCAACGGCCCGAGCACGAGAAGGAAAATGCAAGGTCAGTTTAGATGGAGGAGCTAAGGCAGGCAAAGAATAACAGATGAGGTGGGATTACAAAAGCACACATTAACATGCGCACACACTTGGCACCAGAACAGAGAAACAATGCGTCGCTTTCCGTTCCCATCGTTCAAATCCATGCCTACGCTCATAGCGTGGAAGAAATCCCTTTGCATTGGGAGCTCTTAACCAATCCAAATAGTGGCAGCCGTTGAATTCCCATAGAAAACAAAGGGTCAACGTTCTACATCATGGAGTTGGACCAGAAGACAGTTCAAGTGATGGACGTCAAGGCTTAAAACCCAATAAGAAACTGGATCGGGCTTCATCAACACATCCCTCCACTCTACTTCTACAAATTATTAATTTGGTTTGGATGGCACCGTTATGTTCCAACAAATCTACGACGCCTCTAAACCTGCACAGCCCCCCCAGCTCTCGCCCTGGAGGAAGTGCTCAATGTGACCACTCTAAGAAATTGATCAATTCTCCTCGCTTTGCCTGTAAGTGCTGAAGTGCCTCTGCTTAAAGGCTTTACGTTGGCAGCCCACTAGTGTCTTATTTAAACGACTTGCTTAATCTTGTTTACAGGTCTAAGGGATTAAAAAAACACAAATTAAATTTTTTCATTTACAGTATGTAATAACTGAAAAAAAAAAGTGGCTGGCCATGGCTGCGCTGCCGTGTGATAAATAGTAGATTCAATGACCATAAAGTGAAGATAAATTTACTGACAACGGTCCAATTTAGTTTCTCCTAAAGGGGAAAGGCTGAAATGAGTTTTCAATTCTACAATCTTTATGTTTTGTGTGTGTATAAGGGATATTTCTGATTCAGCAGATATGGCTAAACCCCCTTCGGTGCAAGGTAATAATGTGCCGCAGGAGTATGTGGCGATAGGGATTTTGGGATTGGGACCAAAAAATGATTCCAAAGATTGGGTGCCTCAGTCTCTCTATTTGGATTGTTTGATAAGATTATTGTGAGAATCAAAACATGCTGATATAATAGTAATAACCATAACATAATAACCACTAACTAAAGGTTTGGCATAAATATATTTCACCCCGTTTACACCTGGCATTAACATGCATGTTAATGCCAGGTAGGAAAAAAAACAAAAACAAATAGATCTAAAATACAAACACAGGGAAACCAGGCACGGTGCACAACTGTCTGGAAGAGAGAAAAAAAAACACTCTGAGTTAGGTTTACGTTTCCATACAAGTAAGAAACTAAGGAAACAAAATAAATCAAAATCGTTCTCGATGAGATGATATTATATAGTGCTATATTATAATCATGATCGCAATTCTAATGCCAGGTGTAAAGTTACATACTTAGAGCTGTCCACTTGTGATCGGATCACCCAAGACGCATGTTAATGCTAGGTGTAAACGGGGCATTTGAAGCCATAATTTTACATTAAACTAATATTCATTTTAGTCTATAATTGTTAAACCTGTCATTACTCCACTCACATCCTGCCATGTTGAGTACATTATACATTATACAAACTCAGACATGGCTAGAATATACTTTTCTACCATTTCTGATTAGGTGTGATTAGACATAATGACCCATAATGACGCCGACCTTCGAGGCACAACAAAAATCTATATATATACAAAATGTTTTCAGCTTTTTGCACTTCTATGGACTCATAAATAAGAGAATCCATCAATTCATGACCTTTTTTTTCTGTACCGTAGCTGTCAATGATGCGGCAAAAAGCTCCTCTGGCCGCCACAAGGTTGAGTGTCGGTCTTTGTTGCTTTGGCACTGTAGCATTAACAACAACGGAACGTCCTAAAGTGGTGAGATTTTTGACGTGATTATGTGAAAAGGAGCATAACACCTCGATTTACATTTACAGTAAGCACAGTGAGAAGCTGCAGCAGACTGGCAAGTTTCTCAAGAATAAAAACTTGATCAATGATGGGAACCAACATTTCAATTAGGCCTGGGTTGAAAATTCGAAAAATCCTATTAGGTGAATATTTAATACTCTACTTTACTACAATACAATACTAAAACACTATAACAATACTAGAATGTACACATCCTGGAAATATGAGCAAATATGTCCATTAGCAGAAGCAGCCCTTTTGAAAGGATCAACTATTGTTTATTTCCCATATTTCTACCATGATAGCTTTCTTACAGTACCTTGTTTTGTTTTTAGCCTTCACCCTCTATCTCTTCATTCTTCCTGTTTTCTGGTCCTTCAGCTCTCCTCTCTAAATGACAGCCCACTCTCCCATGATGCCCCTGGGCCACTGTCACCCCTTTCTATGGGTTTGTGTGTGTGTGTCTGTGCGTGCATGCGTGCGTGCGCGCGCGTGTGTGTGTGTGTGTCCGGGTGCATGGTGTAAATGCCCATGGGAACGCTTTGCTCGCATCTCTATCCTATTACTTCCCGAGTAATAGATTTTGGAAGATTTGATTGGAAGAAGGATTTATTTATTTCCTGGAGTGTGTGTGTGTGGCAATTGTGTGTTTGTCCAAATATGTGTGTGCGGTATTGAATTGAAGGGTGGAAGTGTAAATCTGTGCGTATTTGCGTGGGTTTGAACTGGTCAGCCTTCTTATTATCACGTGTGTCCATTTTCTATGTTCGAGTCGGTGTATATGTGTGCATATTATTTGTTTTTTAAAGTGCACGTTACCCACAGAACCCCAACAGACACACTGGAAGTTGTGCAATAACTGTGACATATTATTGTGTAATAGTATTGGAATGATTATAATGATTTAGTAATATAATAACATATCATATCATAAAAAATTTGGACCGACTCATTCGTTATGGGCTATCCATGCCCATATTATTGTATTCATATTGATTAATCTTGTACGGAAAAATCTCATCTGTATTTCGATATTTTACCCACAGTCTTTGTATATTCTCATGCTAATTGTCTGTACAGACAATGCACCGATCCTTACGACGACAAATTCCTTGTTTATGAAAATATACTGAATGAACTGATTCTGACCTTTTCTTTGTGTGTTTGTGTGCTTTCTCGTCGTTTGGTGTGTGTGACCGAGGGCTGATTCCTCGCCTATAAGAGCTTTGTCTGCCTGGGTTCGTGTTGCATCATCACATCACTTCCCCTCCTCCTCCTCTTCATCCTCCTCATCCTCCTCCTCCTCCTTCACCCATCGGCTTCCTGTCGCCCTCATTCCTCTGCGTACATTTTTCGCTCTGTTCTCCTTTTAGGCACAATAAACTCTTCCCCCTTATTCTTTCACTTCCGCACAATATATTATTTCTGCACTTCCCTCTCGCTCTCTGGTTCTCTCTATTTGTCTACCTGATTCTTTTACTCGGAGCGTGTAAGCGTTTCCTACAAGCAGATCCTCCCATCCTGCCATCATCCTCATCCATCAACTCCTACACCCACGCACAGACAATTTGCTACACCTCACCAAATAACTCATTAGCGGCTGAATGATACCTCGGCTTGAATCCCTGCGCTGTTTCCCACCACATGCAGTATTTACAATGGAATCGTAGTGGATGTGACTTCTTTATTTAGGAATACTTAGCTGGAAAGTATGACTATACAGCTAGACGGGATACCTACATTGTCAATGGCCCAGTAATGCGTTATGGTCACTCAATGTCAGGGACACCTGAAGACTTTCAATAGACAGACATCACACATTTTAGACCTAAGGACCTAAATGTGATGGACTATGAGAACCATAAGCCATCCCAACCATTGGTCATCCCAGTAGTACACAGACTATAGGATTTACCAAGGACTAGCACTGGGGATCATCACAAGACTTTCTGGCCAAAGACTAGTCCGGGACTGATCATACAGTAAGACTTTCTGGTAAAAGACGAGTTTGGGAGTGATCGCAAGAGTTTCTGGCCAAAGACTAGTCCTGGGACTGATTTCAACTTAAGGCAAGAGATGTCCTCATGAATCTCCTAAGATGTTAAGAACTTTGTCTGGGGATTCAAAAATCCTAGCTAAAGTCATTTCTTGTATACTAGGCATAAAATAATCTAGCTCTACTTGGGCCTTAGAATTTTACCTTAGTATAATTTGTAGCCAACACAATTTCTGTCAAACCAAGTCTTTCAGCCAAAGCCTGTTTGGCTGTTTTTCTGTCATGTTTTATTGTAATAATGATCTACTGTGAGGACTGTGGATACGTGTTAGGTCGGGACGTCCATATACACACAGAAAGTGTCTGACTGTGACGACAACAGTACATGGGTTTTATGGTGATATGGCTGACAACAGCAGTTTATAGATCATACTTTATAAGGCGTGTTAAAAAACTCACTAACACGTTTGCTGGTTCTCAGTCCACTCGGTGGATGTTAGCATCTTTAAATGTACACCCGGTGTGTTTATGTGGCTTTCTATGCACTATAACTCTTTGACAGCTGAGGACAATTAAATGTATGTGTTTATATGTGTTTGTTGCATAAGGGTAATAAGGTTCACGGACCACAAGGATTTGGGATTTTATTTCCTTGTAGCAGAACCTATACTATGGTTTCCATTGAATTTTCTATACATATTTTCTATACTATGTCTAGTGTCTATGCCTATCACCCCCCCCTCCCCACGCACACACACACACACACACACACACACACACACACACACACACACACTAGCGACTAACTCACAATCAAAACTAATGACTCGATCAAGGAAGACAGATCTTCAAAAGAGACTTTGGTCATTAAACAACCGCAGAATATTCTGAGAGTCTTCTGTCTGCTGTGTTTAATGTCAATTGATGGGTTTCCAAATTTTTGCTGTCTCGTTCTCTCTTTCCTTCTTTTGTCCTTCTTCTTTTTTCTCTCTTCTGAACAAAGACACAGATTTTCTCTTACATTTTGCCATAATGACATCTTATATCGGCCGGTTCTCTTCACCGACGAGGCCAATGGAACATTTCCAACACATACCATTGGCAAGGGAGCGGACATTGTTAATGTGGCACATCGCAGAGTCCGTCTGACGACTCTGTCAAACTCTTGTAAACACCAACCTACAAATTGTGCTTTGATGAATAAAAAAGTCTCTCATGCTCTTTAACAAAAGTATGCATTGCAATGACACAGGAACACAATCAAACCCTTGTCTGTCTCAACATATTGCTTCTAATCGTCTGCGCTAAAAGGCCAGCAGTGCTTTTGATTCATTTCAAAATCAAAATTATAAACTCTCAATAATTGATTGAGAGGTTGATCTCAATTACTGAGTGCAGTTATTCTTCTTATATATATTTTTTTACTTGGCAAACATGGTTGCGATGTTCGCCGGCAAACACAAAGCTAGGATTGGACAAATTCCCAAAATAATTTATGTTCACATACAAACACACTAAACATTTCATTGTCTCTTGCGGAAACTGCTGATAATGCTAACTCGTCGAATAAAAGGCGGGATGCCCTTTAAATGCACTTTAGTTGTTGGTGGGTACTTTGAATCTAAAGATTATTGTATTTCCTGAACATGTACTTTTTATGATTTTAAAGGTACATTCCACTGCACATCTGCCTTAAAACCATTTAAAACATGAGCACATGAGCTCGCTATTTAACGCTCTAAGCAATCTCTTCCGATAACGGCGGTAATAACGGCGGTGTTAGGAGAAAATATGATACGGCGATATAACAAATTGATTTTAAACCTTAAATTCACAGGCAAAGGTGGATCTAAAAACTTAACTATTAACATCTGTTGCAGCACATATTCAAAACTGCTGAGCCATAATTCCCCTTCCAAGGACGTTTTGCACCACGGTAAAAGGGAGAACAGGATGCATTCGACATTAATAGATAGATTTATTTTGTAGGTGAGAATTTTTGCATACTTATAGAGTGGATTTTAACTTTGAAATGACCATGACGTTAATAAAGTTTTTCACTTGTGTAAGAATAAGAAAGAAGAAAGAAGTCCACCCTGATTTTAATTTCTTATAAAAAGAAAGAGCAAAGGCACTTCTTCAATTGATTGAAAGAGCAAAAATGCTCAAAAAATGAATTGTTACCTAAAGTTCTTTTTCTCAGAGATATTCTGCTTAAATCAGAATGTCCTTTCAGAATCAGAATGACTAAAATACTCTGTTCTGGTTTTTTTTCTGAATCCCAGTTTCTTTTCTGGGGGTTGATATGCGTGTGGCTGTGACCGTTTGTCTGGTGATAAGGCGTCTGGAGGAGGATGCCCATGCCAGGAGGGAGGTCAAGGCACCGACTCATTCCTCTCCTGAGACACTTCCATTTATCAGGCCTGACTGCCTGCATCACATGCCCTCCAGCCGGACGAGCGTGTGCACGTGCAGGTGCACGCACTGTAGGTTTGTGTGCACTTTGGTAGAGAAATATAGACAGGTAAACAGACAGATAGGGATGATAGATGTATTTTGTATTTTCGTTAATTGCAATTGAAATGGACACATGGACACAAAATATGTGTTACTGTAGATGTCACCTTGTCAGTTGTCATCAGGGGATACTTTTAATGAAGATTTCTCATCCCATCATTCAAATTTTCCAAAACTCA
>OMKR01045809.1:0-15132 GCA_900302355.1 Cyttopsis rosea | reverse complement strand
AACAGGAAAAAATAAATGTCGATTTTATCTTTTTTTTTTTTCTTTCATTCATCCACTCAGAGTAAAGCATTTGCTCTCACCTACGATCCTGTGCACTCTGTCTGTGCAGCTCTGTTCAGCTACACACACAGCCACCGGCATAAATGGGATGGGTTTACTGTACGACAACCAACGCCATCTTCCTGTAAAGCACCCACACCAATCCCTTTTGCACTCTCGTATCCTTAATAGTGAACTTACACCACAACCCTAAAATTTCCCCTTTCCCCACATGACAAACCACAAACCAACAGTCTGGCATGCAGCACAGCAATCATTCTGTCAGTCTACACATACACAGACATTTTCAAATGGATAACGGTGCAACAACAGCTTCACTTGTACATCTATGAATTTAAATGAATTTAGAGAAGCTAAATTAAGCCAATCTGCATCCCTGTCCTGACCAGTGTCCCATTGCGTTCTCCCATGTGAAAGGTATGAAGAGAGGGATGCAGAGCACCTGGAGTTGGAGCCTTTCTCGGAGCGAGGGCCCCGTCCAGGCGGGGGTGGGTATAGGAGGCTGGATCGAGACTTTAGTTTAGTACAGATGGAATGCACACCTCCAGCAGGTAAGAAAGAGCACATTGTTCCTGTACCTGGCAGAGCAGCCGCCGAGGGAGAGAGACGAGCAGGGGGAGAATGGAGGGGAGCGTGTCTTACATAGCGACTGACCATTCAAATCCCCAACAAAAAAATCCCTTCATGGAGCTGACGAGCCGAGCAGTGAGAGCAAACAAAGGCAACGTGTAAAACCGGCCTTTTGTTGCACCTTATTAATATTATCGATTTAGGATAGCTATTTTATTATCGGACCAAATTACAATCGTAATCATGCGATGGGTGGATTAGGAATGACAAATTCTTGAAGACTTTATTTTATTATCCTTATCATCAATTACTAGGTCACTGGGTCTCCCTAAATACTATAAAAGTATGCCAAAAAGTTACAGTTTGCATGTTCCTGTGTATATGTTATAAATAAAGGCCTTGAAATGCATTTGGAAATTGCACACAGGCACACACACATATAAACATAAACTTCATACATAACAAAATTGTTTTTAAGGCATGCCTGTGAACTTATGTAGGCAAAACATGCAGTGATAGAACATAATAGGATGGCATAACAGCAAACACATTTTTATCATCAGCAATCTGTAAACAAATTACATAACTACATTGAAGTATTGTCTGGTGTTCTGTTTTTTTTCCATTCAATGTAGTTATGTAATAACTCAAACTCGGAACAACATGAGTAAAGCAACACAGTTTTGTCAATAACAAAGTTACATTTCAAACGATAATAGTGAGACGATAACGTTCAAGGATCAACTCATCATCAACATGAAATCACGATAACTGGAGATTTTAAATTTCAAAACCAAACCATCTGTGACGTACACAATTATCTACGATAAATATAATCAATCACCATGAGAACATTGAAAGTTTGGATTTTATTTAATTTTATTTCTTTATCTCAGGGGCGTTACTAGACTCCAGTAAAAAAGACTTTGAATGTGAAGTTCGGTGTCATTGTTCCGTGGTGGAAAAAGGAGGTGGCTGACAGAATCAAGAAAGGTGGATGTGTACCAGGAATCCGAGCGGGACTTCCCAGCCCCTTACCCACCGCCACAGCCTGTTATTACTGTCACCGCAGGGCTTTGGGCCTTTCGATCTGGACACGGCTCCCAGATCCACACCCACGCCCTCAGTCTGTTTGATTGCTCCAATTAGCTCTTTAAGAGTTAGGGTTAGGGTTGATAACTTCAGCCTGTTTGCCTTTTTCGCGGTGTCCTTTTGTTAATCATGTCCTCCTCTCGGACGGCTCATGGGATGCTCAACTACTTCCAGAACTAACCGTACTTTCTTTACCCTTAAATAATAACGGGTTTTGACCTTTTTATCAACTCTTGTGGAAGTGATGTTTGTCCACTTTTGTTCCTATTTTCTGTCAAACTTCTCGTGTCGCCGTAGTAATTTCTTTTCTTCATTATGGATGGAGGAATGTGGAAACTTGTTTTAGCAACCAGAAAACATAGTGTATGAGACATGAGTGGAAAAAACTACCTCACCGCTAAACAAAATGAGTGTATTCCTTTCGTTGTGGTATCAGGGAGGGGGTATTTTTGGAGTCAGCTGCTGGGAAGGGAGGAAAAAAGAAACACATTATAGAAAAGGCTTATGACAGCAGATGGTTTTTTTTTTTTTTTTTTTCATGACTTCACTACAGTTCATGGAGCATTTTCAATTAAAACCAGCCACATTTTCTAACACATGTTTGTTTATTCACAAGAAAACAAGAGTGATTAATAAAAACAAGATCGGCGGCGGATGACTGTTTTAATGTCTTGACTTAAGTTTCAAATACGTGTTCATACATGAATCGCCGGGTTTAACGAAACTTTTTGCATATAAAAAAAAATCCTTATCTCTACGCCCCACCTTTCACACAAAAAAAACAGGCCGTATACAGAAATGTGCTTAAATGTAACCAGTCCTATTCTCCTTTAAGGAAATGTTACCCAATACTTTATGCCTGACAGTGGAACTGAGGAACTTGAGCCTGCATGGTCATTGTTCTTAGTGTCTCAATAAGACTTACAGTATCTCAAGATTTTTAGACTGAGATAATTTTTTGCAACAGCTGAATCTCTGATACGGTTGCCCAACTTCATTCATTTCTGTAAAAATAAAAACCTGAACACTGCACACATTGTATTAGTATGGCAGCGCAGTGTCAGTTGGCCTGTTGCAGAAAAGGAGAGCAAAACATGTTCAACATGTATAGATTATTATACAAATATCAGTTTTATCATGTATTTGTGTGAGCTTGTGCCTCTGTATGTATAGACGTAGATGTAGATAGGCTACTTATGAACGTAGGTAAATGTGTTTTTCTGGCCCTGGACGTGAGAGCTGGTGGTTTGTACGGAAGCAGAGAGGGGAGACATGGAAAGCAGGATGTTGGGCGACGGAAGTTCTGCTGCGCGCTGATAAAAACACCAGTGGGCTCTGATGAAGGGGCTCCTAACTGCTGTGGTTTCTGGCAAAAGCTCACCATGCGGGAGCAGCCCATACCATTTCACTCTTCCTTGATTTCACGCTATGGCACGAGTGCTTTGGCTCTTGTTATCGTTTGGGAAGATATGAAGATTAACAAAGTCTGTTTTTTTTATGTCAAGAAATGTTCCATTTTCCCTCCACGTAATTGACCCTTCATAATAAAATAAAGGAAACTTTTATGTAAATGATCATCATCAAAGAAGACTTTTTTAGATGTGCTCTGCATTTTGTAAGCGTATATTACTTTCGTAGAAGTGGAATGAGACGACCATTACTGTCTCGTACAAATAAATTGTTGTTGTTTTTCCTGCACGATAAATTGGTTTTAAACTACTTGGCCCAACTCATGGATGTACAAACACTAGGGATGCACTGGTACTATTTTTAGTACAAGTATTGAGTATTAACTCTTGGGTACTTGCATAATTTTTAGGAATTTTCTCCCACAGGAAAAAAAAAGATAGATATTTTATATATATGTTTATGGGTTGTTTGTATTTAGTAAACCAATTAGAATCCTCTGGTCTAACTGCGCTACACTAACTAGTGCACTTGCAAAATAGTGTTAATAGTTTATTATTATTGTTGTTGTTGTTGCATGATTATTGCAACTATAGCCCCTTTTACACAGCCTTTATTTTACACCGCCTTTATTCCGCAACGCCACTCTGTGTAAAAGGTACAGAGACGGAACGGAGGGGCAGATTTGTAATGCCAGCAGAGGTAGTGACAGAGGCGAAACGGAGCCGGAACGCCGTCTGTATAAAAAGGGACATCGGCACGCCGGCTCAGGGGAGTGACGTGACCATGTTTTTCATTGGTCGGAGGAAAACATTTTTTTAAACTAAAAGAATACACTCGGGAGCTGGATCTTGTCACAGCGCTGCAGATATTCCTCTAAAATTCCAATTCGAATGTATATGCTTTATTTTTATTATTATTATTTGTTTATTTTTATATGATTTTTTAATGCTCAAATTTAGAACTAGAGAGGGGGCATTACACACGTCCTTTACGGAGTTCCGTATGGAGTCCCGGATGTCCCCAATGTTATCAAATCAGTGATCATTTTCAACCTGTCCTAATAATAAACAAAATATTAAAATAATAAAATAGCCTCCGGAGAAGGAAGGATCTTTGCCAGTCTCTACCAGTCCGCACGTCCTCATCCGAGGCTACCGGGTCTATTCAATTTAATAATTTAAAATACTTTTTAGAATTTGCCATTGACCACGCCCCTGTGATTCCGGAAAGCCGGCTTTGTGGCACGCAGTCTAAAAGCACACACCGGGGCGGCAATTTTCCGTCTTTGCTTGGTTCTGTGTAAAAAGCCGGCATATTGACGGGCCGTCTTTGCAGCATTATGGCGGAATCCTCTGTGTAAAAGGAGCTTATGATAATATGGATTGTACAAAAAACATTTTACATTTGTGAATGTGACATGGACTACCAAAAGCAATGTTTCCTTAAAGAAATTAGGCAGTCTAACATAACGGCCACATAAACCCTGCATGGGAATGATGTGGTTTTCAACTACAGACCTCAAGGACGCCCTGCTTTCAACCATGTGTTCCAGCTCCACACTTTCACTGCTCATCCAAATAAAGGCAACACGTTTGCATTTATTCAATATATCGATTTGGGTTTATATGTTATTCGGAAAAAGAGAAAAAGATCACAAACAGTATATTTTATCAGATTTCTCAGGGTTTTATTGATTCTTTTTACACTTACACTACAAATCAGCTGCTTTGGCTACATCCACCCTAACGTAGCGGACTAGAAACAGGAAGTTGCGCCGCTTCTTTTTTCACCCTAAGAGTGACGGCAACCCACTGTAGCCCACATTAGCTTTTGATGTACTGGTGCACAGAATGCGAAAAAAAGTAGTTTTAAATAAAATGAGATATTACTGTTGTTCAAAAAATACACTAAGAGGCATTTGACTATAATGTGAGTTTCTCTTTCTTTGGAAAGGAGACTTTTAAGGCTTACTGTAAATGTTGGACTGCATTTAAGGACATTGAGATTAAAGCTGCACCGTGGCGGTAGGTTTCTCAACACTAAAGCATTCAGTGAGTTTGTGTTACCAACAGTTATACATGATGGGAACCAACATTTTAATAAGGCCTGGGTTGAATAATAGTCAACCTATCCTTTAACACATGGAGAGCAGAGGTAATTGGTTTATATCTATCAATCAATCTATCAATCTATCAATCTATCCATACGATATATACTGTATATGTCCCATCAAAGTAACAACACATTGCTTTGACATTTTAGTTTCCTCCAAGTCCTCCGGTCTTATTTTGAAGTCTTGTGGCTTATGTAAACATCATGCAGTATTGCAAAATCTAGCCCAGGGTGAGTGTTTGCACTTGTATTTCAGGAGTTCAATGTTGTTGTTGGCTTATGACCAGGATGTAGAGACGGACCATTGAAACGAACCTACGCTCTCCTCATGTAAAATCATACATCTTTCGGCTGCATTTACAAAAACTAATACTCTACAGGGCCCAACAATAGTGCAATTCACAGGGCCAAATCAAACAGTGGGAATTTCCCATTCGCCTTCAGTTCCAAAGTCTTCCCAGAAATGGGAACTAAGATAATTAGAGTTGGTTAAATGTAGGAGGATCCTTACAAAGATGATGATGAATCTAATGCCAAACATATAACGTCAAAATGGCAAGTTAGTGATATATTTTACTGTCAGTGTCCAACACAAAACTCTACGAATAATATGCGCTCTGTGGAACGCCAACCACAGTTAATCACCAAGTACCAAAGCAGCTTGACCTGAATCACTTTAAAATAAAAGGCGATTGCTGTGCTGGATTTAACTGTAATATTGGTGTTATTTTGATGGGTTTTGAACTGGGTCCCGACTCCTGCACAACCTCCGATTTATTCTGCATTCAAGTCATATGGGTATTACAATTATAGCTGTTACAACTTTTTACATTCAAGTTAAATAATATTGAAATAATTTAAATAATGATTTAATACTAAGTAATTCATTAAAGAGTAAATAACTATCTAAATAAATAAATACATACATTATTTTACGTGATCTATCAAATGCAAGTCACTTTGCACATGGTAGTATACTAATAGTATATTAGTATTAAGTTTAAAAAAAATTCAGCCAATGTATAATATTTATAAAATATAAATAATATATAAAAAAAATCGTCGTAAGCTATTCGTGTGGTGGTGAAATCAAGTGTGTAAGAAAATAATCAGGGTGCAAAACAGTAAGTTCGCCAGTAATATTTACATCTTGAAAGGTGCAGTGTGTAGAATTTAGCGGCATCTAGCGGTGAGGTTGCAGATTGCAACCAACTGAACGCACCCCCGTGTCGGAGAACCTACGGTGGCCGCGAAACTCGCAAATAACGCGAAAGTCCGTCTCTAGAGCCAGTGTTTGATTTGTCCGTTCTGGGCTCCTGTAGAAACATGGCGGTGCAACATGGCGCGCTCCGTGGAGGCGACCCGCTCCTTATGTCGATATAAACGGCTCATTCTAAGGTAACGAAAACAACAACGATTCTTATTTTCATGGGATTATACACTAATTTAAACACACTTATGAATAATATTCCATTTCTGCCAAGTCCGTTCTGCAAAATGCCACTAAATTCCACACACTGCACCTTTAAAGCCGACGTGAAAGGTATTTCCAGGTCGGAATCTCCGACTTCCCATCTCTCCCATCGGACATGAACGCAGCATTAGCCACCGCGTCGCGTTAGTTACACGCACCACTACGGTAGCAGGGCAGGTAGCCTGTTTAGCTAAAAAGAAGATGGACGCTCCCGTTCTGGTAAACATACATTATTAACACGCAACCGTGTGTTAATTATCGGGTTGTTGAAATGTTTACATTTCGTCGTCAAACGGCCGTTGTTTTCGAGAGAGAGTGGCGGAAATGGCTAGCACGCTAACTAGCCGGTGTAGTTCAGAGCTAGCTCCCTAGCTACCGTTAGCATTGTAAACTATCACATGACACATGTTATCTCGTTTTCTGCGGCGTTGGCTTGTTTGCCGAAGTAGCTGACAACGGTGTTACATTAACAACAACGCGATGGCTTTGTCACAGCGTCGTAGTAACTCCAACTCCGCGCGTTGTAATAATCCAGTGACACTTGACACTCATCCGTTGTTACCCATTCCCTGTGTTGTCACGCTGTTGTCTGCCACGCGTGGATGAATAAAACAAGACGCGTGTTTTCATAACGACCCGTGTTGTCCGCAGGAACCGTCCCTGTACACCGTCAAAGCTGTGCTCATACTGGACAACGACGGAGACAGGTTATACGCCAAGGTGGGGCGTGATGCTGCTGAACAGCTGGATAAGTTCCGGCAGTTTCACAGTTTTACACCATGTTCCATCCAGTAGTAAAACAACCAACTCAGAGCTTGCACTTCTTTAAAAACACAACACTCACAACACAACCACACGGACATTTCAACTTTCTACTAAACTCCTGCTCTTAAATGCACTTAAAGGTGCAGTGTGTTGAATTTAGTGGCATCTAGCAGAACAGACCTGGCAGAAATGGAATTTAATATTCATAAGTGTGTATTAACTAGTGTATAATCCCATTAAAATAAGAATTGTTACCTTTTGAATGAGCCGTTTATAGCTCCATGGAAGCCGCCATGTTGTTTCTACAGTAGCCCAGAACGGACAAACCAAACACTGGCCCTAGAGACGGACTTTCCCACCGTCGCTTCTCCTACACGCTTGGCTTGGAAGGGGAGGGTGATGGGAGATTTATTCAGTTGGTTGCGATCTGCAGCCTCGCCGCTAGATGCCGCTACACCCGACACACGCTGCACCTTTGGAAGTATTAAAAGCTAACGCACATGTCACGCCACCGTCTGCGGGCTTACGTCCGCTTTAACGATCTCTCTTCGTTTGATGCGATTACAGTATTACGACGACACATATCCCACAGTGAAGGAACAGAAGGCCTTCGAGACAAACATTTTCAACAAAACACACAGGACCGACAGTAAGAGCAGCATTATAACCGTTTGGAAGGAAATACAGCCCTGCAACACTTGCACTTACTGCTACTTTATTATTCTTCCCTTTTTTTATCCTAGGTGAGATTGCGTTATTGGAGGGCCTCACGGTCGTCTACAAGAGCAACATCGACCTCTTCTTTTATGTAATTGGAAGTTCGCACGAAAATGAGGTGAGCTTTACCCTAGTATTTGGGGATGGGGGTGTAAAGATATTTAGGTTTTAACCTATAATCAAGTTGATGGCAAAACTCAATATCACACGTCCCTGCTTGTGGAGTAGGGCATTTAGAACAAGTAAAATATATGTATATAATTTACAAAGTAATAAAACATGGAAAATGTTTTGAAAGTTTGTTTGTTTTGTTTTGCTGAGTCTTCATTGTTTTTAATAACTGCATATGTACTGTATAGTTCAGAAATGAACAGGATGGTCAGAATTAATAAATTATCTTGCACATGCACCTTTTTTCTCTACTCTATTAGTAATCTCCACTCTTATTAGTAATCTTCTTCCTCCCATTTCCTAGTAGATATATTACTAAAATTAAAATGTGCACAGCTTAGTATTTGCTCAACAAATCTGGCCATCCCGACATCCAGTTTGTCTTGTAATTACCCGATGAGCATTAGTTAGTTCTGTATCAAATTATATCTCACATGCACCTTGTTTATGATGTAAGAAGTCTGATAATCTTCTTTGTAGATAATAGACTCTCATGAAGCATATGAATAAATTATTTCTTTTTTTGTATTCTTACTAGCTCATGTTGATGGCTGTTCTAAATTGCCTGTTTGACTCGCTCAGCCAGATGTTGAGGTGAGTTGTCTAGCTTTAAGAAAAACACATTTGTTTTATCAACTCTTCAAATTAGTTAAACTATTGTTTGTTTATTCATTGATTATTTCCTCACTTTGCAGAAAGAATGTTGAGAGGAGAGCTCTGCTGGAGAACATGGAAGGTCTCTTCCTGGCTGTGGATGAAATCGTGGATGGGGGGTAAGCTAGATTTGATGGCTCTTAAACAGGTTGTTCCGTAATGGCTCTAAACAGTTTATGTTTGCATGTTTCCTATGGGAAACCTAAAACTAACCTGTCTGGTTTCCTGCGACCAACAGGGTGATTTTGGAGAGTGACCCTCAGCAAGTGGTCCACCGTGTGGCGCTCAGAGTAAGCTTAGCTCAATCCCTTAACCTACTCTATCCTTTCTCAGAATCTTTCCATTCTATCTTTTCATTCATCTTCTTTAAAGGATAGGTTCCCTATTTCATTAGAAATTTGTTTTCCATCATTTATGATGTGTTCATAGCACAACCTTGCTGAATGCTTTACTATTGAAAAACTTACCACTCTGCTGCATCTTATCACTGTGCTTAAACACAATCCAATGGGGCATAAAAAAATATAAATATAAATACCAAATCAACAAACCGGATGTTTTATCAGGTTTTTCAGGGTTATATTGACCCCCCATTTGCACTTCTGTAAATCAGTTATTTTCTTTACATCCACGCCAACGTAAATGATTAAAAATAAGAAGGTGCGCCGCTTCCTACTGGGAACCTGCTGTAGCGACCCTACACGCTTTGGATGTACTGCGGCAGTTATAAAATGTAGTTTATACGTGCGACTAAAATACATCTTTTCCCGTTTTCGAAAATGAGATTTAACATTCTTTTAGCCCTTAAAACACTTCAGCAGAGTGGTAAGTTTCTCAATTGTAAAGCATTCAGCGAGGTTGTGCTATGAAAAGTTATAAATTAAACAACTTTTTTTATTGAGGCTTGATTTGGAAAATTAGTGAACCTATTCTCCTTTAATCTCGTATTGTCATTATGTCTTCTAAATTGTACTCTGCATAAAAACAATAAAGGGGTTGTAAAAGACGTAGTAAAGAGTATAAATGTTATATCTTGTCATAAACGCACAGTGATCCTCTCTGCAGGGGGATGATGTGCCTTTGACAGAGCAGACAGTCACCCAGGTAAGAGAACGCCGACTTGGCTGGCTCTCGTCTATGTAGTTAACTGTGAACGCTCCATTAGTTTATTGGCTCCAGAAACTTTTACGGCAAACACACACTCCTTCCACTCCGTAACTCACTTCTTCATCAGACCACACTGCGGTCTTCTATGCATGTATAAATGATTACTAATTATTTTGGTGCTGAGGTGGTTAGTCGCCAGCAGTGGTTCCTGTCCTTTAGTTCCCAGGTGATTTTCTGTGTGTGTGCGCCAACGTATGCGTGCGTGCGTGTGTGTGTGTGCGTGTGCTTGCACGTGTGTGTGTGAGAGATCCTCCTGATTAATGTTCTCATTTAAGAGGGCTGTGACAGGCTACCGCTATTCCTCCTCTGTCCAAGATTAATGGCTGTTCCCCTTCCCCCTGCTTTATGGTTATGGTTTTTCTTTCATTCAACAAATTAAGATGATTAATTAAATCTAGAATTTTTCTCTATATGTACATCACTCATTCACCCTTCATTGTTCATTTATGAATATACAGTCTATGAAACTTTCTGAAAGGAGTAAGGTAAAATGTTAAGTACTGCATACTGCACTGGAAGGACAAAGTCGTTTTTGTGATTGTTTGAAGAATTTGCTCGCTCAAAGCCAGTTTTTCTTCACAGGTTCTGCAGTCTGCCAAAGAACAGATCAAATGGTCACTTCTTCGATAAAAACGCACTCTTGACGTCTGTCAACTAAAGAGCCCCCTTTCATGGCACTGTTCCACACTCCCCCTTTGCCCTGATTCCTTCTCCTCTCCTGCAATCCAAGGGACTGCCTTTCATCCAGTTGAACTCCACTGAAATTTTCTGTTAAAAAATGTTTAATCCTTCAGTTTTTGTGTCCCATGCTGTATGATGAAGGAAGATGAGTACATTTTATGAGATAATGTTATGGTTTAACATTCCAACTCCAGGGTCTGCCATTTTTTTATTCTTTAAAGTACCTCAATATTAAATGATTAACATCTGTCAATGTAAAACATTCGAAAGACCCATCTACCTAGGATTACATGCCACATTTTTTCTGGTAAAGAAAGGAAGGAAGATGTGCATTTGACAGCACCCTCCTGTACAACCTACTAGAGTAATTCATGGCACTGATTATGTGAAACCATTTATGTAAATGCTGTGGTATGTGCAGTACTGTATGTTTACTGCATCCAGTGCTGTATGTATATGACAGTTTGTGAAGGTATGTTGTGTTGCTTTTTCCAGAGATGTCCACCACACAAGTCTTATAATAAAAGCATTTGTTGACATGAATTCTTGCAAGGCTCAGATGTTAACAACACCTCAATTATTTAGTTCTTTCCACTGATCTGCTCCATTGCCATTTGTCTGAATTTATATACACTATGGAATATTATTGCACCAGGTTTTCAATCACGTTCAGCTCATGATTTGCTGTCATAGCTCGTATCAAGATATTTACTCATAAAGTGCATCAATATATTTAAGTTTTTAAGGCCAAATGTTTCCTCTTCCCCAGAGATTCAATGCCAAACCATGTGCTCTTTGTTCTTGGAGAGCGCTGTTAAGAAGGTACCGTCGTCTAGAACAAGAGCGCCATCTCCTGGTTGATGCAGCGAGGTGCAACAAGGAAGTACACTGATAAGACGACATAGATATCAGTGTTTAATGTGCATCATTGAATAGATGCTCACACTTGGCAGATCATGTGAAGGTGAGCAGAAAGGGGTTGTAATTTATTTCCACTTTTAAGAGTGTGCATCATGAGTTGTGTACTTCCACATAACCACCGGTTACAACGAAGGCACACACCTTGAAGGCTCATTTTAATGCAAATAGGCTCTACATCATGGAGGTTCCTGTTGCATATTGCAGGAGAGAAGTTGATCTATCTACATTCTTCCATCTTTGCACCTCCATTTGTTCTCATGTTGACCTCTTGAAGGCATTTGTTGCAAGCTGAGATTTGTGCTGTGTTGTGCAACAGACAGATTGACCGTGCCTAATGTGAACCACACAGGAGCTGCCAGGAATTGTTTGGGCCCATGGCTCCAGCGTCGTGTTTTCCCCTTGTGAGCCCTCCTTCCCCTCAGTCAGACAGACGTCTCATCTGTGGTACTATATTTACATGCTTTGACTTATCTGTCGGCCATGGTCAGTAGCTACCTATCTGTTGTCCTTTGAATAGTCTTAAGCAATTCTTACACTTTCCCCATTTGTCTATATGTAATCATTTTGCTCACATATTAAAGGGAGAGGCAGAAAATGGGAAAGCACTTTAATCCGTCTACAGCCCGCAGCAGTTGGAAGAGGAAGATCACACACGCGGTCCTAGTAAGGTTGTCCTTATGAAAAAGGGGGATTTGGTAATCGGAAAACATTAACCTTTAATGAGAGTAATGAGATTTGCATTTCTCTAGGTCGGACATAGGTGTATTTCTAAAGCCAACACTTCGGCTGAGAAACATTTAGATGAAAGCCCAAATCCAACACCCGCAAAAGTGTAAGAGTTCATGATGTCTTTTTGCCAGCTTTTAAATAATTAACCAAATCAAAAATAAGAGATTGTCAGCTTTGACGAACACTAAAACTGCCTTTAGGCCATTAGAGCAACATTATCCATCTGTTAAATTCAGTGGGATTTTTGCAACTTTGCAAAGACATGCAACTGCATGCCGGTTATGCTTAAAGTCACAGTATTTTTAAATGCTATTTTTTTTTCATGGATATAGGACACGAGTTAAAGTGTGTATGGATGTGTGCAGCTTGATGTTTTTCTGTTGTAGATAGGGAAGAGACACTATAGTCAATGGAACTGTTATTGGCGTTGACCTGCAGACCTTGGCATTGGTCCAGTTGTATTCAGACGGTGCATCTGTGTCTTTATTGCTGCAGAGATAGCACGAATTGAGGCTGTATTGGTGCTCCATACTGTGAGTTTTACGATAGAAAAGGTAAGGAAAGAAAAGGTAATCATTATAAACGGACTCCATTATCACACCAGTTTACTGTTATCGCGTCAGTGTGCTGCTGTAATGAGAGCCGCTTCCTGTCTCAGTGTGTGGTTTTGGGGAGGGGGAAGGAAACTGAAGGTTAAAGAGGACGGGGTTTGCAGAAGTAGACAGCAGTAAATGTAATTAGACGAGATCTCGAAGAGGGCACGGTGGGGAAGAGACTGGTTAAAATGGATCCCGCCCAAGGTGCCTGTCCGGACCCTTACTTTTATTCCACAAAGCCCAGCGGCACCGCCGGCGCTCAGCGCTTTGCTTTCATCGGCTAATTACAGTTGCACCATCGTAAAAAATCAGAGGGGTAATTTATATTAATTATGCCGGAATGGATATAATGGTCTGAAATGCCGTTGCTTGACACACTGTACATAACACGCAATAAAATTGTCATACGTGTGTGTTAGAGTCATGTAAGTGATTGATGCATACAGTGAAAGGGTCTCCTCTCTTTTTCCCTTTTACTCTCTCGCTTTGGCGTTCTGTCTCTTTGTATGTGTGTGCAAGAGTCAATAAATTATCATCAGCATGCTTACAGAGTGTTTATGTCATAGTCAATGTGTCTTAGCAGCCATCCAACGGCCTGACCTGGCAAAGGAAACAATCTGGGGGAAAACAACGACACAGTATTAAACAAAGTGTCTTGATTAAAGTATGACGGAGACAAAGGGCAAGACCCAAATAATATTTTATGACCTACTGAATTAGCGTTGACCGGGTTGCCCTTAATACTCATTTCATGTATTCGAAGCCTAGTCCTAGACTAAGAATTTCTCTTGCCATAGAGAGGTCGTTTAAAATAAGATTATAAAAGATTGTTGTGAGAACAGCCTTTTCACTTATTTTTCACAGATTTTTAAGGAATCGGGTGAGCTGCACTGACTACATTTCAAAAGAAAACTAAACCAATCTCAAATACACGGAATTTAAGTGAATAAATTCTAGTTTAAAGGTTGCACAGAGTGCATGTGTGAAGGCAGAGTGGGGGGTGGTGTGGGCCCAGGGCCGGTCCCTTTGCCACAACAGCATCTCGGAAGCCTGACGTGCTTTATGGCTCCGGTTGCCCTCACCGAGCCTGTTTATGGTTTCTCATAGAACAGAGAATCATAGCTGCTGGAGGAAAAGCCGGCCAAAAACAACACATCCACCAATGCACCTTTGCCTGCCCTCTGACATAACTCAACCTGCTATTTATGTTTGTGAAGAAAAATATATTAATAGTAATGACACAGGATGACTTTAAATTCTTATGTTAATGTTTTTTCTTTCTTGTTCGTGCAAGATAAAAATGTCACCGTGAATGAGGCTGGTTTATTGGGTGTTATAACAATTTGGTGAGAAAATTGTTGGACTTTGGTGAGGGATAGCTTTTTTTCCTTTTCATTGGAATTGCATCGCCTTTGCGGAACCCCGTATTCTTTTATGATACCGATAAGATTTATTTCATGAAAATGTTCCACTTTGATAGAATAATGAAAGTACCTTACCAAGGGCATCGTTAATGGAGGAAATATTCTACCTGATGTGTTTTTCCTCCTCTGCTTCCCCCGCGATTCTCTCGGACCAATGCAGTCCACCGCTCCTCACTAACAGCATGACCGTGATGCAATCCAGATGTGGAGATCCTCTGTCGGTGTAAAGCTGTTGATGTTTTGAAGGAGAGTGGTTGTGTTATGTCTTCTCTGTGATCCAGGAACAGATACCTTCCTGGCTTAAACCAAAGCAGAGTTGTGCTGTTCTGCAGCGGTAAGATAATTAACCAGTCCTCCTCTAAAACCGCACAACTAGGAACATCTGGTCGGCAGTTTGCCTCCGCAGGGCCGAGCGCCGATCCGGGCCGCGGTGTTTCACGGGGAGTCGGAGGTTACTGGGTTACCGCTGTTATCAAACAGTCAACACCAAGTTTGGGACTAGCAGTGATGCAAGAAGGTGCTAAAGAAGACTATCAGTCATTTTCACTGTAGACAGTCAACATCAGACACGGCCATGCTCGCCGTAAAG
>OMKR01045801.1:0-21104 GCA_900302355.1 Cyttopsis rosea | reverse complement strand
TCTGTTCGTGACCTCAAGCTGAAGCGAACTTGGGTTCTGCAGCAGGACAATGATCCAAAACACACCAGCAAGTCCACCTCTGAATGGCTGAAGAAAAACAAAATTGAGACTTTGGAGTGGCCTAGTCAAAGTCCTGACCTGAATCCTATTGAGATGCTGTGGCATGACCTTAAAAAGGCGGTTCATGCTCGAAAACCCTCCAATGTGGCTGAATTACAACAATTCTGCAAAGATGAGTGGGCCAAAATTCCTCTACAGCGCTGTAAAAGACTCATTGCAAGTTATCGCAAACGCTTGATTGCAGTTGTTGCTGCTAAGGGTGGCCCAACCAGTTATTAGGTTTAGGGGGCAATCACTTTTTCACACAGGGCAATGTAGGTTTGGATTTTTTCTCCTTTAATAATAAAAACCTTCATTTAAAAACTGCATTTTGTGTTTACTTGTGTTGTCTTTGACTAATATTTAAATTTGTTTGATGATCTGAAACATTTAAGTGTGACAAACATGCAAAAAAATAAGAAATCAGGAAGGGGGCAAACACTTTTTCACACCACTGTAGATGATTTACTGATCTGCAGTCCCACCAAAGAACAGTGTGAAAAAGACTCTGTGCCTGTCCTAACAGCAGAGATAAGTTACAATTCTGTCAAACTAAAGTCGACTATTTGGAAAGACAGCTGCAGGGTGACAAGAGGCTAATTGCTCCGTCACAGATAGAGGCAGTGGTTAATGCTCCAAAAGCGCAAATGGTGGGAGACATGCTCTCTTTCCTGGGCATGGCGGGGTACAGTAGACCTTGGATTTGCGACTATGCTCTCAAAACGGTCCCATTACGTGCCCTGATTAGGGCAGCAGGATAAATGAGCAGTAAAGCACCCTTACAGTGGACTGAGGAGGCAGACGGAGCCTTTGTGGCATTAAAATGTGATATGCAATCTGCACCAGCACAGCACTGACTACTCCCAGCCGTTCCATCTTTATGTATGTAACAGAACGGTCAGGTTTCACATGCGCAGTACTGATGCAAGATACGCCAGTAGGCAAGCAACTGCAACGTCACTGGTAATCCCGAAGGCTTTGCCATCGTTCAGTTAAACAACGACGGTGTAATGTTTACAGACATTCTGACAACTAAGCTCAATCAGCTGTGCTGTGTCAAACTCGCTGAGGTTAAAGCTTTAATGGCTGTTTGCCAGTTTGCAGAGGGCAAGTGCCTAAATATACTGTATATACAGACTCTGCGTATGCATATGGAGTGTACCATGTCTATGGTAACATATGGAAACAGAGAGGTTTCCGTAGGGCCGATGGCATGCCCATTACTTATAGGGACACCGTCTCTCGGCTATTGGCGGCTATGCATCTCCCTACGGCCCTGGTCATTGTTAAGTTCCCAGCGCACCAAAAGACAAACACCACCATAGCGAACGGCAATAACGCCGCCGATGAGGCAGCTAGGCATGCCGCAACACAGCTTCAATAGGACCTTTGCTGGTGGCTGAAGACCTGGCACCTCTCATCACCTTGCCTTCCCTCAGAGTAGCCCAAGACAGAGTTAGCGCACAAGAAAAAGTGGTCCAATTACTTTGGATGGCCCCCAAAAGGGCCTATGGCGGAGCCACCATGGGCATTTTGTGCTGCCCACCTCATTGCGACGGTTTTCCATTAGGAATGCGCATAGAGACCATTGCGCAAGGGGGGAGGTCTCCAAGCAGTATGGTGGTCACCATTTTTGGCAGCAACAGTCGACAGAACATTGCATGAGTGCGAAGTATGCGCACATTACAATTTACATTACAATATCAGGAAAGCATTTTCGGCCCCCATAGCACATATTCTGCCACCTGATGGTCCCTTTAGACATTTAATGATAGACTACGTGGACATGATACAACACATAGGGAGAATGCGATACATCCTGGTAGTAGTCTGTCCTTTCAGCAGATGGGTAGAAGCGGTGCCCACACCAGGGCCAGACTCCAGGTCAGTGGCAAAGTTTTTGTGTTTCCACGCTTTGGCATCCCCGACAGTATTTGCTCAGACAATGGGCCACATTTCGTGGCAGAAACGATCAGAATAGCGTTCAAGATGCTGGGCATCATCAGATATTTGGCTGCGTGTACCATCCTTAGTCGCACAGAATCTTGTAGGCTAAGCTAGCTAAGATAATGGAGGATTGTGTGCTAAACTGGATGCAGGCGTTACCACTAGCACTACTGTCAATGCGCTCAAGTACTAACAGAATAATGCACCTAACCCCGCATGAAATGCTTATGGGTTGACCCATGCCGGTGCCTTATGTGATGGACTATATGAGCTACAAAGCTACGTATCACATCTAACACAAATACATAAAGCTGTGTTCCAACAGGTGAAAGGCGCCACGGAAAACAGAGAAGCAGACATCCCGGAAGACCAACAAAGAATAGGTCCAGGGGGCTGGGTGTACATCAAAGTGTTCAAAAGAAAGTGGAACTAACCCAGACGTGAGGGCCCATTCAAAGTCTGTTTAGCTACTCAAACTGCCCTTAAAGTAGAAGGTAAGAAATTCTGGTTCCATTTGAATCACTGCTGCTGTGCAGATGATCCAGAATGAACACTCGCGGCGTTTAGAAGAGCGACAGCCCCCAAGGCGGAAGGGCAGGTGAAACCGCCTCACAGGGACAGGACCGCCATGAGGATGGGGAAGGTGACACCTCCCCACAGGGAGAAAGATGCTCCAGAAGGCTGGCTGCCAGACGCAGAGCCTCTGGGCAAGAAACCAGGGACACTTCAAACAGCAGCCCTGCAAGCAGTGACACCCAAAATCCAAAAGGAAGTCAGAGTGGCCACACAACCAGTCCTGGTGAAGGAGGATCAGGGTTATGAGAATTTTACAACACCCAGTGGGACTTTGAAGGCAGTAGTGGTGACCGCACTCTTAGTGACAATTATATCACTGCCACACCTCAGTAAAGCTAACACACGCGTTTCACAAACCAAGGGGACAGGACCACTTAGAACACCAGTACAGCCCAACACCCACACCTTAGCAGTAAAAGAAATATAACACTCCCCAGCGTTATAAAACAGGACAGCAATAACATCATACCGACTGATTTTTCTGACGGAACTGCCCCATTGGGTGACATGTTCTGGTTATGCGACAACAATGACCAAATTGTGGCTCAACTGGCGCCAAACTGGACAGGGATTTGTGCCCCGATTCTGTTGACACAACAATTGACGATATTAGCCCCCCCACCAGATACGCCGCCCAACAGGCACAAACTGAGTGCACCCAGGTATACATTGCATGGAACCAACGGATGCCCTATGGCATACCCACTGATCACCGGGCAATTGGCGAAGACTGGATAATCTCAGGGCAGGTAGCATGTTCAATTCCCCTATACAGACAGGCGGTAAATGCTCAATATACAGCAAGGGGTGGGCGTGCAATTTCATGCCACCTCTATTATGACCCTACAGAATTGATTTGTCTTAGAGACACTGCTAGCTGAAGATCAGGGGGGTTGCGACGTTGTGGGCGAAGAATGTTGTTCTGTCATTCCTATGCATGCAGGAGAGGGAGGCAATCTCACTCATCACACCACCCCTCCTTCATGCTCGCAAGTCATGCCCACCAATACCCCGTCACTCACCAGTCGGGGGCAACTGTCTCCTATCATTTTCTGCTACCGCCGGAAGGGGCACAGTCACACCACCTGCCGCCCCACCTGGCTCCCCAGGTATGCCAGTGGCCCATACCCTGCAAAATCTCCACATTCCCCCCGCCAATCAGTGGCCCCGTACCCCGCAAAATCTCCACGTTCCCCCTGCCAATCAATCGACCCGTAACCCCAATAATCAGTGGCCCTGCACCCTGCAAAATTTCCCCGTTTCCCCTGACAATCTGTGGCCCCATAGCCCACAAGATTTCCACGATAATCAGTGGCCCCAAAATCCACATAGTTTCCCTGTCTCCGTACCCAATTCCTGGTCCCCAAAACCCACGCACCTCCTATGTCGGTGAATTCCCATCTCGTCAGGCCCCTTTCACTGCAGGCCCCTGCCCCTATGGCCCACTGGCCCACCTCTTTTCAGATCCTTAGGCCATGCCTCCAGAACCACTAGCCCCGGCCACCACGGTTTCAGGTCCGTCAGCCCTGGCCACACCAAATCCGGAGCAACCATTCCAAGCCTCCTCAGCCCTGGCCACACCGACTCCTGCTCCACCATCCAGGCCTCCTCCACCCTCACCGCCGCACCCGCCCTCTACAGGGCCACTGTTTCTTCTCGCCGCTGGATGAGGCCCCTCAGCCCAACAACGCCACGCCCCTCCGACGTATCACACATTGTGTCCACCACATCACCACCCTACATTCCCCCAAGCTCCTGCCCATGCCCAGTCACTGTGGTTTCGGAGCTCCCCGCGCAAGTGCTCCCCTCTGCAGGTCCGGAGGTCCCTGCACAAGTGCTCCCCTCTGCAGGCCCAGTGCTCCCCGAGCAAGTGCCCCCCTTTGCCGGCTTGGCTACTCTCACGCCTGCCGACCTAGCGTCCATGGACTGGATTCACTTCCGCGTCCTATTGGACATGGCTACCCTCTACACGGCTGACATTCTACGCCGGGGCGTTGCATGTAGAAGCGCCGTCTCGCGGCGGAAAGGTCCGCCTCAACCTCCAGGCCCGTCTTGATAGTGTGGACACCCTCACCACCCTCATCGAGAACCAACGGCAACAGATAGGCCGTCTGACTGCACTCCCCCAGGACACCACGGATGTCTAACTTCGCACCTATTGTTCTACCATGTATATTTGGTAATCTTTTTCTGGTTATACCACAGAAACAATGGTTTTGCATATTTTTATCCATCCACGAAATGATTGAGTATACCCAGTTTTTGGATACACTCCGGCCCTCGGCTATGCCTTGATATCCTGTACAGGTGTCCTAGCCCAACACTCACGGGGAACGGATTTGACTTGACGCTGAGGATACAAACACAACTCTCACTCCAGTTATATAGGGACCGAATGGCGTGCAGCAGCAGCTCCGTTATCCCATACTTAGTATATACCGTAGTACCTACCATAGTATGGGATACCGTAGTCTACAAAACACATGTAAACTGGTCTGGTGAATTCCCATGACCACACAAGGATCCCTGAGAGGGTAAAGAGTTAGAGTAGGGTAAAGGCCGGGACAAAATCTGACCACCTTCTGACCACAGCTCTTTGGGAGTTGTGAGTTGAAATCCTCTACCAGTCGTTCCCAGCAAACTCACTACCCATTTGGGCTTCCCAGGTCTGTCCGGTAGTCTCCGCCGCCATCTGATCCAACTCACCACCAGGTGGTGATTGTTAGACAGCTCTGCTCCTCTCTTCAACCGAGTGTCCAGAATATACGGTCTCAGGTCCAATGATAGGACTACAAATTCGATCACCAAACTTCGGCCCAAGATGCTCTGGTACCAAGTACACTTATGAGCTCCCTTGTGTTCAAACATGGTGTTTGTTATGGACAGTCCGTGGCTAGCACAGAAGTCCAATAACAAACTACCACTCGGATTCAGATCAGGCAGGCCATGTCTCCCGATCACACCCCTCCAGGTCTCTCCATCATTGTCCACATGGGCGTTGAAGTCCCCCAGTAGAACTATGGAGTCACCATATTAGTCAAATGTACAGTGCAACACAAGGTCATTCTGAACAATGAAATTCTTGGGGCAAGGCAAGCAACAACTACGTAGTAGGCAGAAAAAGATAAGATAAAGAATTTTAAGTCAAAAAAGTACAAGTACAAATAGAAATAAAAATAAAAATAAGAGTATAGTTACAAACAAATTAGGGCAAGAGGTCGCAAGTAAGGCCAAGGGTAACATATATGTACATCACAATAAGATTATAAATAACCTAGAGCAAAAATTGGAACATTATGGGGATGGGATTATGGGATGGGAATGTCGACAGTAAAAAAGAGATTGCACGTTATAATATAAATATAAATATAAAGTGAAGGAGTGCCAGTGGATATGTACTTTTAGTTGTGGTCGTGTACATTTCATTTACATGGGACACGAGAGATGTTGCAGGTTGAGAAGCCTGATGGCCTGTGGGTAAAAACTGTTCGTGAGTCTGGTAGTCCGTGCCCGGATGCTCCGGTAATGTTTACCATACGGCAGCAGCATGAACAGTCCATAACCTGGGTGGCTGTAGCCCTTTATGATTTTCCGTGCTTTCCGGAGACATCGCATGTGGAAGATGCCTTGCTTGGAGGGGAGGTGGCAGCCAATGATGCGCTCCGCTGTCCTCACCACCCTCTGGAGCACCTTGCGATCGGCGGCGGAGCAGCTGCCGTACCAGGTGGTAATGCAGCCAGTGAGAATGCTCTCAATGGTGCATCTGTAGAAGTTGGTGAGAACGCTGACCTCCTCTCTGTAGGTGGACTCATCCTTGTTGGAGATGAGACCCAGGATTGTGGTGTCGTCCACAAACTTGAGGATGGTGTTGGTGCTGTGTGTGGCCACACAGTCGTGCGTGAACAGGGCGTTCAGGAGGGGACTGAGTATGCAGCCCTGGGGGGCTCCGGTGCTCAGTGTCAGTGCAGAGAAAGAGATGTTTCCCATTCTCACCACATGGGGTCTGCCCATCAGGAAGTCCAGGATCCAGTTACAGAGGGAGGTGTTAAGACCCAGGATCCTGAGCTTGGGAACGAGCTTAGCGGGCACGATTGTGTTGAATGCTGAGCTGTAGTCTATAAACAGCATGGAGACTTCCGACTTCCGCGGTTTACTCTTTTAAGAGCTCTCCTCACGTCAGCCGTAGATAGGAACAGAGTGCCGTCATCCTGGTCCTCAGCTAGCCTTGCAGTAGGGATGGTGTTGCTCACCTCAAACCGTGCGTAGAAGGTGTTGAGCAGGAAGAGAGGCTGTTTGTAGTCTGTGATGGTGCGCAGTCCATACCACACGCGTCTGAGGTCAGAACTGTGGTAGGTAGTCTCCAGCTTGTCGGTGTAGTCTCTTTTTGCATCTGTGATGGCTTTCCGTAGGTCATATCTGGACTTCCCCAAGGCCTCCAGGTCCCCAGAGCTATAGGCAGACGACCATGCTCCAAGAACGTAGTGTACTCAGAACTGCTGTTGGGCGCATATGCGCACACAACAGTCAGAGTACTCCTACCTGCGACCCAAAGTTGCATTGAGGCCACGTCTTCGTCACCGGAACGAATTCCAAACGAGTGGCTCCGAGCCAGGGGCTGGTAAGTATCCCCAAGCTGCCTGGTGCCTCTCTCCCTGTGCAACTCCAGAGTAGGAGAGAGTCTAACCCTGATCAAGAAGTTTGGTTCCAGAGCCAGTGCTGTGCATAAAGTCATGAGTCTGACGATGTCCAGTCGTTACCTGCTGCACAAGCTCCGGCTCCTTCCCTGCCAGAGAGGTGATGTTATTATACACAAATATGGCATTAGCTTTCTTTGTTATGCTGATGACACCCAACTATACATCCCATTAATACTAGAGGCGTGTCTTTCTGAAAATTTAACAGTAGATGTCATGTAATTACTTGCTTTGTAACTGATTTAACTGAGATGCTGCTTATTGGGCTTGCCAGACATAGGCACCTGTTTAAGGATTACACTCTGATCTTTGATAATTGAACTATTACTCAAAGCAATAACTCAGCAAAATAAATTGGGAGTTACATTCGATGGACCCAGTATCTCTTTTCAATAACATATTAAGAACATTTTTTGATATTGTTCATTTCTATATTGTTCACTATAGTTCATGTATTTGTAACATCCTGTCTAGACTATTGCAATGTGTTGCTCTCTGTTAAAAGTCGGTCCCCGACAAGTGCTGCGCTCTTGCAAACGTCTGCTGTTTGGTGAAGTTGTATCGCTTAAACTACTTTATATTATAAACTACTTTCGATTCCACCTGAATATACTGGTATAAACTGCTTGTGCTGCTCAGTGCTTCCGAGCTTGTGTTTGTCCTGTGTACAGACTACTTCAATCCACTGGTATCTGTTAGTCTCATTTCATTTCTCCTTCTCTCGGAATCAGCCCCTGCAAGTGTGTTTGCGAGGCTCTGCGAACCTTGGACAACACCGGCTACGAGCTACAGCAGCTAGCAGCTAAGTGGCTACAAGCTACAGCGGCTAGCAGCTAGCGGCTACAAGCTACAAACAAACCGATGCACTGCCTGATGCTCCGACATAGCGGTGAGTATGGACTTGTGCACCTCGTGCACCCTGCTCCTTGAGAGGCTCTACACGTCCCTCTAATAGGGAGGTCCCTATTAGAGGGACGTGTCCGTCAGTTAGAGCAGAGAAATTTGATAACTTTAGATGTAACGGGCACCCCCGATAGCCTGGGTCGTAATCGGCCCACTAGCCTGGCTAGCATTAGCCCTAAGCGGCCTGCTAGTCACGGAGAGCCTGTTGAGGTCTCTAACAGATTCGCCCTTTAGCTAGTCCTACCCTAGCTAGTCCTCCTGGCTCCCCCACCTTAGTCATAGGTGACTCCATCATCCACCATGTCAAGCATAGAAGCTTGACATGGCTTGACTCTAGCCCAATAAAGGTATGGCAGACTAATAGTAAGCCTGCACATGCTACACCCTCAGAGGGTGTAGAGTCTGTCAGTTCTATACAGGACAGTCACAACATGCTGAGCTTATTTGAGAGGTCAAATCCTGCCAGACAGACTGTTGTAGTACTGACTGATGATGTAGTACTGTGTGATGCATTTAATTATCCCTCCTCTCATCTCTATATGAATTCAGTTGATCATACTTCTCAGACAGTTTTTTCTTCTAATCACAGTGTTTGTAGATACCTGGCACTTCCTACCAGATACCCACATTATCAATTCCCCACCGTGCTTATAGTTCCTCGAAACACAAACCAGGTTCTAATCAACGCAATCTTATGGGGGTGAAGGGCATCGATCAGCCTACTTTACTGAGAATTGGTCTAATGAATATCAGATCACTCCCCCCCCATTGTTAATAAATGACCTGATCAGAGACTAAAATCTGTATATGATGGGTCTATGTGAGACTTGGTTAAAGCCAAATGATTTCTTACCACTAAATGAAGCTTCGCCACCAATCTATGTTAGTTCCCATGTTGCGCATTCATCCAAGAAAGGTGGTGGGATTGCCCTTATCTTTAAATCTAATCTTAACTTCAATCCTAAATTGAACAATGACTTTAAAATATTTGAGGTTCTTGTTATGCGGCCTTTAACACCACTGCTCATTTACCTAGCAAGTGATATACCGCCCACCTGGCCCCTACTCGAGCTTCTTAGATGAATTCTCTGACTTTGTTTCGGACATGGTGATGCACGCAGATAATATTTTAATTATGGGTGACTTTAATATTCATATGAACTCTTCACTGCCAGTGTTCCGAGCAGGACCAGAGTTATAGCAACCGTAACATTACTCTCTTTTGTTAGCCAAAACTAAGTATTTCTCCAGGTCAATCTGCCTTAATAAAAATAATCCCAAAACTTTATTTGATACGATAGCTATGCTAGCTCAACAACAGCCTATTCTTAACAGCTCCCCCTTTACAGCTAATTACTTCCTGCAATTCTTTTCACAGAAAATTGACCTTATTAGAGAAGAGATTAAAAACACTCAACCCCAATCGAATCCTCCCATTAGTGAGACTGGATCAGGCACTAGTGCAGATGATATAGATAACCTCACACATCTTGATACAGTATCTCTTGAAACTCTAGCGCAGTTGTTAAGTGCAGCAAAATAGACAACGTGCTTACTCGACCCACTCCCTGGAAGCTTGTTAAAGAGCTGTTTCCAATTTTAGGACCCTCTATTCTTAACATCATTAACTCTTCCCTCTCTTCTGGCACTGTAGCTACGGCTATTAAGACAGCCATGATTAGACCCTTACTTATATATCCCAACCTTGATCAGTCTCTAATCTCCCTTTCATCTCCAAAATTCTGGAAACAATCATAGCGCAACAGATTACTGATCACATGTCCTCTAGCGATCTATTTGAACTGTTTCAGTCTGGATTTAGGGCGCTCCACTCCACTGAAACAGTGGTTCACTATCTTTTATTAGCAATGGACACTGACAACTCATCAGTAATACTATTTCTTGACCTCAGCACTGCTTTTGATACTGTTGATCATAACCTACTGCTAGATCGCCTTGACACATGCATTGCCATTAGAGGTTTGGCAGTTTCCTGGTTTAGATCTTATCTTTCAGAGAGGACATATTGTGTAATTCATGGTAATATAACCTCTGAGTATTGTAATGTTACTTGTGGGGTCCCGCAGGGATCGGTGCTGGGCCCTTTGTTGTTTTGTATCTATATGTTGCCACTTGGAGATATCATATGCAAATATGGCATTTGCTTTCATTGTTATGCTGATGATGCCCAACTATACATGCCCTTAGAACTTACTAACCCGCGGAATTGTCGTACATTAGAGGCGTGTCTTGCTGAAATTAAACAGTGGATGTCTTGCAACTTCTTGCTTCTAAACTCCGAGAATACTGAGATGTTGGTTATTGGTCCTGCTAGACACAGGCACCTGTTTAAGGATACCACTCTGGACTTTGACAACTGTACTATTACCCAAAGTAACTCAGCAAAGAATTTAGGAGTTATATTTGACCCCACTCTCTCTTTTCAACTGCATATTAAGAACATTACCAGAACTGCATTTTTTCATCTTCGTAATATTGCTAAGATACGGCCCATTCTATCTATGAGTGATGCAGAGACCGTAGTCCATGCATTTGTAACATCGTGCTTAGATTATTGTAATGTGTTGCTCTCTGGCCTTCCGATGTCGAGTATTAAAAGCCTTGAGTTAGTGCAAAACGCTGCGGCAAGAATCTTGACTCGTTGACGGTTTTGCCTCAGAGGTGACTATAAGGTTTTGCTACTTACCTTCAAAATATTACACGGTCTAGCACCATCCTATCTTACTGACTTATGTACCATCTCGAGCCCTACGCTCACAGCATACATACAATAACCTATGATTTGTATGTTGTCTATGTTGTATGTACGTTGCTTTGTATGATTCATACTATTAATGTTGCCACTAATATTGCAACACTTAATGTTGCATCCATTGCAGCCTGGTCATCCTGGAAGGGGGATTCCTCCTTCTGTACACCCTTCCCCAGGTTTCTTCCTTTTTCCCAAAGGGTTTTTCTGAGAGTTTTTCCTGGCCCGGTTGGAGGTTTAGGCCAAGGGGATGTTGTTGATTTATCTGTGAAATGTGGGATTGTGAAGTCCCTTTGAGACTGTATTGTGATTAAGGGCTATATACTGTAAATAAACTTGATTTGACTTGACTTAAAAGCCTTATGGTACCTTATGTACCTTGAACCTTACGCTCACAACATGCTGGCCTTTTAGCAATTCCAAGAGTTAAAGGAAGTACACAGTACTCACACTCTGGGCCCCAATACTCTTTTGTAGAAATGTTTTAATCCAGACTCACTTTTATAGTCTTGCATTTGACATTATTGTCTTGCATTGCCTTCCTGTTAGATTGCCTCTCACATTGCCATCTCCCCTTAGCAATGGTACCCAACGTCTGGATACTAACCCACTGTGTTATACCTCTCCTTCTCCCCTCCTCTACCATTCCCCCCTCTGTGATTACTTCTTAAGGTTTCTTCCTTTTCCCTCCAAGGGGTTTTCTGGGAGTTTTTCCTTGCCCAGGTGGGGGTTAAGACTAGGGGATCCTGTTGATTTCTATGTGTGGTGTGGGCCTGTGAGGCCCTTTTAGACTGTACTGTGATGAAGGGCTATATACAGTAAATAAACTTGACTTGACTTAACTCTTACTCTTTTCTCCATATCACTCACTCTCTGCATCCTCGCTATTTATTCTCTCCTCCAGCATCACTGTTCAGTACGGTGGTTTTGGTGTCATCGGATGTCTCTGTGTTCTTTCCGAAATTTCTGTAGCTCTGAGGGTCATCTCAAATTAAATTAAATGAAATCCTCTTCATCGGATTCGCTTGAATATGGCGTTTCTTTGTCTTCAATTTTCTTTTTACCTCTCCAGTTTCAATATCCACTATTGTTTGATCCTCTCATGGATGCACATAGATACAAAGTACCTCATTCTTGTTGCTGTAATTTGCTCCAGAAATTTTGTGTTTAGTTGGTTTAACCAAGGGATTTCACACAGAGGGATTTTTAGTTATCCACTGCTACACAAAGTCACCGGAAATCTTGTTATTATGTTTTGATGAACACAATTTAATCAACAAAATGGCATGTGGTTATTTCCTCACATCATTAATATTATTTACAATAATTAAACAATTATATTAAATAAAATGTTAACTTTTATCAAGAGGGTGTTTGGGCAGTCGATATTTACCTTGTGTGTGATGTGTCTCAAGTGTGTAATAATTGAAGGCTGTTCGTCGACAGAATCATAACACCGCTAAGCAGCTGAAAGACCATGCAGCTGCACAAAAACACCCTGAATCCATAGTCCTGCAGCTGCAGCAGAACTCTGAACCTGCAGCAAAGTACTGAGACTACTGATTATTAGACTACTGAGAATTATTATCTTGTGGAAAATCAAAAAAGAATATAGTCTGTCTTAAATCATTGATTAGTTGTGTCAGGTATGAGGTATTTTGTGCTTGACAATTATGAATATTCGGCCAATTAGGTAAAGCAACAGGGAGTGCACAGGGAGCGTGGTACAATAAGAAATGTACACATCTAAATTATATTCTATATAAAGTACTTTTAATAAGTGGTTTATGCAAAAAGGGCCAAATTAATTCAGTGTAATGTTCATTCTCTTTTTGAAAGACAAAAGATTTTGTCTTTTGCCTGAAAATTTGTATTTATAAATATGAATCTTTAAAATGATAATATAACAAATGATTGTCTGGTTTCTTCGGAGATAGCTATGCTATTCTTGTTTATAACCTATTCTTTTCAACTCTTCTGTGTGTAATTGTGATACAACCACATTTTATAGATACTTTGTCCACCTCAAATTTGAATAGTTCCCAGTTTATGTTCAAGATTTCTCCTGAGCTTTCTTACACAAATGTGAAACCAAACCCGTTGTGATGTCCCGCCCTGCGCCCTAGAGACTTCATTTTTGTGTTGATGTAATGATTCCAAAAGCTCACGGTACGATAATTCCATGATAATAAGTCCATGATACGATATTTTTCGCTATATGATATTATTATTTTAAAAATGAATGTTCTATATCTATGCAGTCACCTTCATTCTGGGAATTGTTATTTTCTGGGAGGACACCGCTCCACCGCCTCCAGCTGCCAGTGCAGTTCCGTAATATGATTGAGAGCTTCTGCCACCCTCTTCTCGTAATCCATAACAACACGGAGATGATATGTTTTCATGGAGAAGTGAAACATCTTGCTTCTGGTGTTTATTTGTTCTTGTTTCTTTAGCGATTGTTTAAGGAAGTGACGTCAGCGCTTCTTCGCATCCTCTCGGCACCACTGCAACATTTTTTTTACCACACGAAGAAGAGCTGATGTTGTCGGTCAAGTAGATAAAATTTATAACCTTATTTTATTAAAACGGTTTCACATTCTGACTTGACATCACACAGAATTTGGAAGGATTCTCTTGATCTGCATGTTTGCACCAAAGGGAACCATAAGATCGCTGTTTGCGCTGTTGTTCGAGTGCAACAATGGGTGAGTAACCTTTTTCTGGCGGTGCAGAGCAACCAGCCTGGACATTTTAATATTTATCTAATATTTAGAAATCTAAATCTAAGAAAAACAATGGCTTGTCGTCACCCAGCGAGACTGGGTGGTGTTCCCTTTGTTTCATCGTCACAGTCCCACGACGGTATCGAGACATTCTTTTAATCACAATATCACGATATTCGATTTATCATTACATTCCTAGTATCTATTGTTCTCAACTGGGTCACTTCATCTCCACGTGCCCAGTAAAAGGCAAGGCTCAGCAGTGAATTGGAGAGCACTGGTGAGCCAAACTACTTCCTATGTTTTTTCCTCTCGACCCCTCACTCAAGCATGGCTTATCACTCCTTCTCAGACTCTCTTTCACCCGGTGTAAGTGGACTCTGGGGCAGACGAGAGTTTCATTGATTGGAGATTAGCCAAGAAGCTGAGACTCAAATTAATTCCCCTGCCTAAGCCATTGGAGGCCAACACCTTGGATAGCTGTCTGCTGTGCCGAGTCACTCACCGCACTCAACTCATTCAGTTTGTCATCGCCAATTCCCACACTACGCTTCCATCTTTTCAACTCCCCATTACACCCTCTCATCTGGCTCACGAAACATAACCATCACATGGACTGACCACAGGGGAAGCAACGGGTTGGGGCAAGGAATGTTCACTCTCCTGCTTCCTGTCAGTTTCTACCTCGGAGCTGCCTCGACCCTCTGACGTTTCACCTCCTGCTGTGGATCTCCTGTGTTTCCTGAGCCTCCAGCCGCTTGTGAGTCTTCCGAGTTTCCCGAAGTTCCTGTGTCACCTCTCTCCCCTCTTCCTCCTGCATCGTTGGACTTTCCGGACCTCTCCGGACCTCTCCAGACCTCTCCGGGGTCCCTTCCAGTTACCTCGACCTCAAGGAGGTTTTCAATAAGGCTTGGGCTACCTCTGCACTCTCCCCGACCCTATGACTGTGCTATTGACTTGCTACCAGGTACTTCACACCTCTATTCTCTGTCAGCCCTGGAGTTGGAGGCGATGAAGAAGTATATTGAATCCTCACTGGCTGCTGGAATCATTTGTCCGTCTTTCTCTCCTGTTCGGGCTGGTTTCTTCTTCATGGACAAGAAGGACAAGACGCTTCTTCCCTGCATCGACTACCGAGGCCTGAACGACATCACCATCAAGTACAGGTACCCCCTCCCTCTTATCTCTTCAGCATTTGAGTTATTGCAAGGTGCTAAGATCTTTATGAAGCTCGATCTAAGAAATGCTTATCATTTGGTAAGGATAAGGGTGAAAACCACTTTCAACACTCCAAATGGCCTCACCAATGCTCCAGCTGTGTTTCAGTCCCTAGTAAATGACGTTCTTCGAGACATGCTGAGCCTGTTCATGTTCATCTACCTGGATGATATCCTCATCTTCTCTCCTGATGAGGATGACTCACATCCAGCATGTCTGCTGGGTCCTTCAGTGTCTCCTTCAGCTCTTTGTAAATGTGAAAAATGTGAGTTCCATGTCCCCTCCATCACATTCCTGGGGTTCATCGTCTCGGTGGGCAACATCCACATGGATCCCGCAAAAAAGGTCAGTGCTGTCACCGAGTGGCCTACGCCCTCTAATGGGAAGCAGGTGCAACATTTTCTCAGCTTTGCCAATTTTTACAGACGTTTTATCAGGAACTATACCACTGTACCACTGCATGCCCGAAGCTCCACCAAGGTCAAGTTTCAGTGGTCTCCCCAAGCCGAATAGGCTTTCCGGAGGTTGAAGGAGAGCTTCTCCTCATGTTTCCGGATCCCAATCAGCAGTTTATGGTGGAGGTCGATCCCTCGGACGTGGGCATCGGTGCAGTCCTCACCCATTGGTCTGAAGAGGATAACAAGGTTCAACCCTGTGCCTTCCTCTTCCAGAAGCTCTTGCCTGCCGAGAGAAACTACGACGTGGCGAACAGGGTGCTGCTGGCTATTTAGGTGGCCCTGGAGGAGTGATGCCACTGGTTGGAGGGAGCGGAGCATCCTTTTCTGGTTTGGACAGACTATAAGAACATGGAGTACATCCGGTCTCTCAAACAGCTCAACGCCTGACAAAAAGCCAGATGGGCTCTTATTTTAAATTAGTTTAACTTTTCCCTGTCTTACCGTCCTGGGTCCCACAACACTCTATTGTGGGACTGTCCCCCCTGTTTGACCCTAACTCTGCCCCAAAGTCTCCCACCAACATCCCGCCCACTTCCTGTGTGGTGGGGGCAGTTACGTGGGGCATTGAGGAAAGTGTCAGACAGGCGAATGTTAACACCCGAGTACAGAACAGCTGTCCCCTGATGGTTTGACCCTGCCTCTCATCATTCTCAGGTCATTCATTGGACGCACACCCACTCTCTCCTGTCACCCTGTTCATCATAAAACAACGCTTCTGATGGCCGTCCATGGAGAGAGAGGTGGGGGAATATGTGGCTGCCTGTCCTGTGTGTGCCTAGAACAAGTTCTCCCGACGCCCATCTCCTGGTCTCCTGCGCCCGCTTCCTGTGCCTGTGCCATCGCCCCTGGTCTGACATCTCCTTGGGCTTTGTCACAGGATTACCCCCCTCTGAAGGTAACACCACCGTTCTAACAGTGTTGGACAAGATGGTTCACTTCATTCCGCTGCCTAAGTTGCCCTCTGCCAAGGAGATGGCGGAGGTCATATTGTCCCATGTTTTTTGTCAACATGGATTCCCTAGGGATGTGGTGTCAGTCCGGGGGCCACCGTTTATCTCCCAGTTCTGGAAGGCCTTCTGTTCTCTCCTCTGTGCCACCGTCCAGTCTAACGGTCGGAACCAGGAGCTGGAGACCAGTCTACACTGCCTCGTCTGCAAGAATCCAGCCACCTGGAGCAAGCACCTTATCTGGGTAGAATTCGCCTCTCTCCATTTCAGTGCACCTACGGGTACCAGCCATTGTTCCCTGACCTTGAGACGGAGGTCAGCATCCTTTCTGCCCAGGCCTTCATTCATCATTGTTGCCATGCCCGGAATCGGAGCCGTCAGGTGCTCTTTCGAAGTGCGGGCTGTTACAAGAGGATGGCTGACCACCGGCGAACCCCCGCTCCCACCTACCGGCCTGGGCAGAGAGTATGGCTGTCAACCTGAGACCTTTCCCTGCACGTAGAATCCTGCAGGTTGGCTTCCCGGTTTGTGGGGCCTTTCCTTGTCGCCAAGGTGATCAATCCAGTGGCCGTGCGACTCAGACTCCCCAGATCCATGACGGTTCACCCCACATTCCATGTGGCCAGAGTCAAACCTGTGAGGGAGAATCCCCTGGTTTCCACCTTCAGGCCCCTGCCACCCCCCCGGATCGGACCGGTTTATGCCGTCAAGTGTCTCTTGGCGGTATGTAGTCGCGGTTGTGGTCAGCAGTACCTGGTGGACTGGGAGGGGTACGGTCCTGAGGAGAGGTCTTGGGTGGCCTCCAGAAATACTTTGGCTCCAGACCTCATGCGGGACTTCCACCGCCGCCATCCAGACCAGCCTGGGCCTGGGATGCCCCACCCTGCTCCCTAGAGACTTCACTTCCTGTCTTTTTGTGTTTCCCGCCTGTGTGATTGTCTACCCCGCCCCAATTAGTTTCACTTGTCCCTCGTTACTCTTCCCACCCTAGTGTATTTAGTCTGTGTTCCCCTCTTTTTGTGCCAGTTCGTCTTTGTACCTTGTTTCAAGCATTCCAGCATTATTAGTTTCTCGTTCTCCTGGTATTTTTGATCCCTGTTCCTGCACCTCGCCTTTGTCTACTCCTTGCCGGATTGTTTGCCTTATCTACTGACTACCTGTGTACCGAACCTGTTTCAAGTAAAGACTGATTTTGTTTTATCAAGGTTCCTGTCTCTGAGTCATGCTATTGAGTCCTCTTGCCTATTTTTCCACTAGTCGTTACACCCATGACTTTCTTTTTAACCTCTTTAGCTGCATTTCCACTACAGGAACTTTCCCCAGGAACTAGGAACCAGGAACTAGGAACCAGGAACTAGGAACTTTCAGTGCGTTTCCACCGCAGGGACCAGGGTCTAAATTAAGTTCCGGGGACATTTTCTGGGAACCAGTTTGGGGTAGAACAGAACGGGTTACATACATGGCTTTTGTGATGAATTCAATTAGGAAAATAAATACATTTACGGTTTAAAAAAAACCCACACTGTTATTATGTTTGGAGAAAGTGGAACAAGGGCGTACGGGAAACACTGTGAGCGTGCAGAAAGATCGCTGAATGGAGAGAGCAGAGAATTTTAGTTTTTATATAAATATAATTATATATGTACTGTATATACATATTATCACTTTTTCATACATCCGCATCCACAGACAAATTTGTATAATCTTCATGGGTCTTTAGACTGCGGTGGAAATGCAGTGGGCTGAAGGAACCTTTTAGTTCCTGGAAAAAAGTTCCTGGGACTAAAGGTTCTGGGTACTTTTGGTGGAAACGCAGCTGAAGTGTACTAGCAGAGAACTGTAGAATTTCCAATTTGGTGATCGAGTATTACGATCGAATATTATGATATAACCTGGTAGTATGGGACTCTTTAGCCCTACACTACTTAGCCTGTAGGGCTTATTAAATAATTAATAAACTTAAAGGGATAGTTCGGATTTTTGGACAAGTTGTATGAACTACTTGCCAGTAGTGTAGTGGATGCAAAGCTATTTGCTTACTTACCGGGTTCTGTGGTCGGAGTTCTGGTCTGGTTCAGAGTGAAGAAGAAGTAGTTCCGGCAAGATAGCGGGGTCATGAAACCAAAACCTTGTACTCCACCAAAAATATGCACGCAAAATGGTCATCCATTTCCACGACAAAACCGTCGCCCTCATGCATCTTAGACTCAGCTTTCAGTTCATACGTAACACGTTTCACATGCCGGTTCACACGGCTGCAGCACAGTATTTTCAAGACACAAAATAGTACCGTGTGAACCAGCGTGTGAAACATGTTACCAGTTTCATGACCCCGCTACTTCTTCTTCGCTCTGAACCGGACCAGAACTCCGGCCACGGAACCCGGTAAGTAAGCTAATAGCTTTGCATCCACTACACTACTGGCAAGTAGTTCATACAACTTAATATCCAAAAAATACAAACTATCCCTTTAATAATCTGTCCACAAATGATACTACTCAAATATGTTGCATTGCCTTTGTGGGGATTTCTGTCTGGTTGAAAAAACCATGACCCCATAAAAATGCCCTCTTCATGTGTCTCAATCGTGGGTCGGATGATGATACTGCAAGGCCTTGCTTCATTTGGATGCTTTCTTTGCCAGTTTGTGAGCGACATCTATGGTACTTAGTCATTTCTCCCTCTCTTGCAGTATCACTTCTTTGAATACACACACACACATTCCTTGCACTCATCCTCTCTTTCAGCCTCAGGAACCCTATGAAATTTCAGGTTCCATTGCCTAACATTCCAGATCCAACATGCAATGCCTGCCGGTCCAGTTGGATTGCTCATTTTCATCTCTCCCCCAATTTTGTCCAATTTACTTTCTGTGGCGGTGTCTTTCACAGTTTTTTCTAGGGCGTCACTTGTGTTGATAAGATGAGCAAAATCTTCACCTTACTTACTTAATTACTTAGGCCCATTGCTCCCGAGGGAGCGTATGTCATTAACAATTTCTCTCCATCACAGCCTGTCCTACCCTTGGTTTTGACAAATCGGCGCACTTTTGCAAACATGAAGATAGTTTAATATTTCATGGTTTTTTCTACCAACACTGCATGAGATGCTAACCTTCTGATTTGTAAATTTAAAAGAGGCTATAACAAAGATATCGAAATGATTACATTAAAGAGGTAATTGATCATAATTTGCCCTGTAAACTGAAAAGTGAATGGTACATTAAAGTTCAAGTGAGGCTTGTGCACAAGCTGAAGCGGAATTCACAATTCGCCGCATGGGGCACCCCGTTGATCAGGGCACCCACTGCCATCTTGAATGAATGAGTGTGAAGATTAAATACATCCATGGTTTCTTTATCGAATCTATATGAACTAATTACATAAATAATAAGTGATCCAAATTAACGTGGTCACACTTGCCATTACATGGTACTTACATTAGTTCTAGCCATTCCATAAGTAATAAATGCACAATCAATGTCGATAGTCTTTTTCAGAAACAATAAAATCATCAAACACCTCTATTATTCCGTTTAAAATAGCATTCCAATTCCAAAGCTAGAACAGTGATTTATGTCCTGGGTTTTTCTGTACAGTCTGTGTGTGTGTGTATAAATTAGTCTTCCCGCTGTTTCAAGGCGTCTTTTGTAGTAACGATGTCAATATGTAAGTGAGCTGTTGTTTGTCTGTGCTCACTGTGTATAATGCAGTGACGCAAGGTATGTTTGAGAACCCAGCAAAAGGAAAGTGGTCTAGAATGACGGCAGCAGGCACTGCCTTCATATATGGTTCGTGTGGCGATCTTTCCGTTCAATCCGTGCACGTCTCTCACATGTGTGTGGTGTAGAATGCTGGAGCTCCGTATGTCTGGGAGCCCAGCATGAAAGGTGACAGGACGGCAGCGTGACTCGGCGTCAGGAAGGGTAGCTGGACCAAGCCTCCCGTCGGCCCGTGGTGGTGTCCCCCATACCCCGCTGCGTGCATTGACAGGTGTCCACCCATTGGAGGGGAGGGACTGAGAGGGCTCAGGCCACCCAGGCCTCCTCCTCCCGCGCCCCCTCCTCCTCCGCCCCCCCCGGAAGTGGGGGCGCTGGTGTCTGCCCCAGGGTTCTGTTTCTTCCACTTGGTCCGGCGGTTCTGGAACCAGATTTTGACCTGGGTCTCTGTGAGGGAGAGTGACAGTGCCAGGTTGAGTCTCTCACACACGGACAGGTAGCGGGTGGACTTGAACTTGTTTTCCAAGGCCACCAGCTGCTCGTACGTGAAGGCAGTCCGCGCTCTGCGGGGCTTGCCGGACTTGGAGTCAGAACCGGAGCGCTTCCTCTTGGGTTTCCCCTGCTGGCCCGGCGAACCATTGCCCTGGACGCCGTTCATTTGGCCTGAGCCCAGACACCCCGCAGTGCTCTTGGTGTCGCTGCCTGAGTCCAGGTGGGGGTGTTGGTGTGGTTCTCCCTCTCCGCCACTGGGCATAGCTGAACTGCTCTCCTCACTGCTATAAGGCTCATCTGGGGCCTCAGAGTCTGGGGTACCAGCTCGATGGAAATCGTTCACGTCCGGTCCTCTGTACACATAAGCTTCCTCTGGAAAACATTACAGACACAACACAGGTTTCATATATTGTTGATGGTGATTTAATTTCACTTTGACTGATTATTTTCAGTAGTAGTAAAAAATAAATGGCTAAATATCTTTAACCATATTCACATTTAAGTCTCATGTGCTAAGTTATTTCTGACTCTTTGAGACTTTCGAGACTTGCAATAT